>LOJH01061079.1:0-11041 GCA_001685095.1 Ellobius talpinus
CCAAGCTCTTGGAGTCCAGTTGTAAGGAGGGTAGAGTGGTATTACGAGCAGAGGGACAACCAAGACCATGATGGGAAACTCACTGAAACAGCTGACCTGAGCTAGTGAGACCTCACTAACTCTGGACTGACAGCTGGGGAACCTTGATAGGATCAAACTAGTCTCTCTAAATGTGGGTGACAGTTGTATGGTTTTGGCAATCTGTGGGGCCACTACCAGTGGACCTAGTGCATGAACTGGATTTTTTGGAGTCCATTCCTTATGGAGGGGTACCTTTCTCAGCCTAGATACAGGGGGAGGACCTTCGTCCTGCCTCAAAGTAATATGGAAGACTTTGTTAACTCCCAATGAGATCCCTCACTCTCTCTGAATAGTGGATGAGGGGTGGGGTGGGGGAGAGGAAGGAGCAGGAAGAAGGGAGGGAGAGGGAACAGGGACTGGCATGCAAAATAAGATTGTTTTAAAAATATAAAAAATAAAAACTTTAAAAATATGATATATTTTAGTTATTCATAAACAAGGAAACTATAAGCTATGCAACATTAACAACATAGCATTTGATAAATGCCACACTTATAATCTATATGGGCTTTGTATATACTAACTCATTTAGTATTCCAAGCAACCCCTCAAAAGTGTCTTTAATTCTAACCTTAGATTAATTCATCAAGCACATGTCCAGAAGGAGGGAACTTTCAATTCCCAGTGGAAAATGAGGTCTCTGAGTAATAGAAACTTGGGCAAAAGCCAAACACTGCCCACAGAATGAGTAACAATGCCAAACCTGAGCCCACATCTTCTGCCTCCAACTGATGAGCACTCACTACAGCCTGCAACCCTCTTCCAAGAACAAAAGGCTATATGATGAGTCACTGATGCATTCACATGGATTCTCATTCATACAATACATACTCCATTCAACTGGTTTTGCATAGTGGAAATACCGTTGCTTTCTTTCTGTAGATGAGGAACCTGTTTCAAGGATGTGTCTTAACGAAGCTACCTTATATAGCAGACAGACTTTTAAGAAAGAATCATTTCACTATTGGCAACTTCTTTTCTCCATGCAACACAATAAAGCCACTCAGCTCCCTCTTCAATATATGCATGGGAGATGGTGACACAGGTTAACACTACCTGTGTTCTTAAATTTTAGGTATCTTAACAGCAGACAGGTCACAGGGAATACCATAAAGTAGATTCATAGTCAATTCATCAATCAGACTGCATCCTGTAGAGAAAAGACACTCAAAATAAAGCAACTACTCAGATTTCCTCTCAGCATTGTATGAAGAGCAGCCCTGACTGTAAGCCTGCAGGAGACTTAGCATCTGCAGGAGAGCTATCTGCAAATCTAAGAGCTGGAAGACATGTCCCTAGGCCTCCAGGTCTCTGTTGCTCTGTTTTTCAGATGTCTCCCTCCTTTACAAGTCTATAAAAAACTATTTTCTCTGGATGGGAGCGAGTGTGGTGGGACAAGAAAAAATGAGAACTGAATTAACAGCCTATTAAGCAAGCCTCTTCTCTCTTTTAATTTTAGGCTCTATTTCTTCAACAGTTATTTATCAAAGGTCTTGCACATAGGAGGCATTTTCGAGAACATGTGAACACACATGCACGCGCACACAGACACACACACACACACACACATCTCAGCCTTTGTAAGACCTATATTCTAGTGAATTTCATGTTAGTATCATAGTAGAGAAAAACTAGCTAGAGAAAAAAATGAATATCTTTACTAGAGTTTTTGAGAAGCCAACTCGAATTGGCAAATGTAAGTCATTAATTTTGAGCTACCCTGAACAGATATCTCCTTCCTCCCCAGCCCTGCCTCTCAACACAGCAAGCACAATGGTATTTTGAGAGGCAGAAATTAGCCTGTGTTCTATCAGCTCTGTAAACACTTCCAAAGATATCCCTTGAATGTCAGAAATGTCTGAACTGGTTGGAGGAAAAGTCAGGAAGCAGAGGACTAGTTAGTCATCACCAAATTGACATAAAACTTTTAAATATAAAATAATGTGAAATCATGAAACCAGATGTGAGATATTCCAAAGAGATAAGGAAAGCATCAGAGGTCCCAGTAGAAACATGCTCCGCATTGAAGCAAAGTGGATACTGAATTGTTTCTTATAAAACTAACATGATGAATTTAATGTCAGCGAGCTTTGGGCTCACCATCTGTCAGTGCCCCCTAACAAACCTTGTCTAGACATGGAGAGCTTATCAACTGTCTGGACACTATCAGATCCAGGTTCCTAATCTGAACAGATGCCTCATTATACATGGTAATTAAGCATAATTCAAGAAAGGAACTAGCCAGTGACTCAGTCATTTGTAATAAACACAAGGACTTTCACATGTAACACCTACAAACAGGACCTCAGGTTTAGATACAGTCACCTAAGGACCACATTACCAATCATAAGAGACAGGGAAATAAATAATCCTAGATTCTTACAAAATTAAAGGATGAAATCTACCATATTCTTCAAATATGTCTTCAACATAACAATAGCATGTTGGGAGTACTACATTCGCGGAAAGATGACTGTCATTTAGATAGGGGAGATACACGGTATAATTTATCCAGGTAAAGTAAATCCAAAAACAAAAGGTTACCCTGACCAAAAAAAACATAAAGTAAGAAATTAAAGAAATTCAGCATTTACCAAATGACTCCTTTTCAGGAACTTGCTCTTTAGTGCTTCATTATCCATCATCAGAAAGAGATTGGGAGAGGGGAAGGAACCTGCAAAATTTACCCTTGTCCACAGTGAAAAAAATAGAGGATCCAAGATACGAAATCAAATTTTAGTTCTCCGTGTTCTTATACTTGCACAGTGATGTCAGGGCTGCCGCCAAAGTCAACACATTTGATGGATTTATGGTTCCATTAATGAAATAGAACACTCAGACATACAAGCTATGTGTTGTGGTGCCATTCAGAGATTTATGAATTTATTGTTTCCAAGATGCACCTACTTATATTGATTTTTTAATGACCAAAAGAGCTCTTGATACACATATTTCAAGAAGAAAATAGTTCCATTATTTGCTTAATTGGGGGTATTTGACAAACATTTAGATTTATGCTTGACTACAGTATATTATACAGCCTGAAGTTCAAACCTAGACAGTCTGTTCCTAAATACAGACAGAAGTCACAACATCCTAGAGCTACAGACTTCTCTGAGGAGAGCTATCAACTAAACAATAGAGTGATCAATTAGATAGCATTTTATGTGACTATGTACAAGTGATAACAACTAAAGCTTTGGAAAAGTGAACTCTGAGGATGGGTTTCCCAAGGTTTTTGACTGACATTTCTACAGATTTAAAGGTTAGTTTCATAGGAAGGCTATACCTCCTAAGAGTTCCATAGCCTCCCCCAAATAATTCTATCAGCTGGGCACCAAGTATTCAAATACCCAAGCCTATAGAGATTTCCCATTCAAACCACCACAGGCACTCAGCCATGGCTGAAGATAAAACAAGTGATAGAGTTGATAGGTATAAAATTTTTCAGACAAGGCAAAAGCCAGAATTTTTTTTCCCAGGGAAAGCTATGGGGATAGATGAAAATATCCACCATTGGTTTCCGGTCTCACTTTGGGTATGGTTTCTGCCTAAAATAGCCTATTTAGTTTCCAACAATAACCATATAAGTATATAGGATTATTAATCCTCTTATATTCAGGCAGCCTTGGAGCAACAAAACTACTGCTTTAGTCAAAGTGCTAGAAGATCAAAGGTCATTATGTAAAAAGAGAAGATGGAGGCAGGCGAAGAAGAAAGATATTCAAAGTAGTGTGACAGTAGGAATCCCAGACTAGTTAGTAGACCATGAGGCTCTTGGTCAGGAACCTTGGATTATGAGTCTTCATTGTCCTATTACATTTGGGATAATTTCAACAGTTTGGGTTTCTGTTACTCCTTCTGATTGATTACTTTTGTACCTGCAGGAGAGGACTAACATGAATCATGCCCAGAGGTGCATGCCTGGCTGTCAGAGAATGATAGATCTGTGTCGTCTTTGCAAACATTTCAAATACTGCTCTTTCTTGAAGTGGGTTCAACATTTTAACCGCCAGAGCTCTTGAGCACTGTGAAAACAAGACTGTTCGTGCCCAGTTGCCTGTGTGTCTTTCCCACAGCATCTAGATCTACTAAAGAATTTTCTCTCAAGGTTTGTGAGCCTCATTGTCAAATTCTCTTCCCAATTTACAAAGAAGCAGGTTTGGGGAGTCAAAAGCAGACTTCTAAAAGCAAGGACAGGCATGTCAAAGAGAAGGTCCCTCTAAATGGCATCCAACCAGCCAATGTGAGGGTTGAATCTAGGTCTTCCTCAGAAATCCAAACAGCCTGTAAATTATTTTGAGTGTGAAATACATGCATCAATGTAACCCAGTGTGTTTCTCCAGCCTTAAACTCATTTCTTTTAGTTAACAGAAAAATCAGTTGAGGAACTTGGTCTCGATGAGAAAGTTAATCTAAAGATGTATAAATCTTTACTTTCTCAGGAAACCATCTTTTAACTAAATTGACACTCAGACACCTACATGAGGTCTATAATAATTCCTTATTAGCCAGGGACTCTTCAACCCAAACATAAAAACAAAAAATAAAAAGTTAGATCATCAGCCACAGGAAACACTGAAATTTTTCATTCTATGTGTGCAGCCACATTCCTTTCTTCTTCCTCTGCTCTTGTGATTGAAAATTATCCCTTGGTGACTTAGTGCTTTCCTTCTAAACTGATTTGCTGGAAAGAATTGCAATATATGCTGTGGCTCAGGGTAATATATCAAGTTTGGGAAGAAGCACATAATAGACACAGCAATTTCCACTCTCGTTTTGGAAAGCATGGGTATAACTGTGGAATGCTGATGCAACCCACTATTCTATCATATTAGACTTTTCCATGGATTGCTACATAAAAAATAGGAAAAAGCAATTTACAGAAAGGTGGTGTCAAAAATCTAAAAAGAAAATGTCATAAAAATAAATTGAATGACAGTTGGAAATTAGCTGCATTTTATAATGGATCAATATGAATTATAAAAGCAAAATAAATCTGAGCGTTTTGACAAGAAGTTAAAAACGTCAGGAGATGGGGAGCATAATTTGTCATCCTAAATTAATTGTATAACTTAGTTCTAAAGGCTAAAGTAAAATACATATAGCAAATATTAGTGAAATTAGCCTGTCTTTTGTGATGCAATTTTTTTTAAAAAGGGTGAAATTGGCCTTTGAAAATCTGCTTATCATTACCTATATTCCAAACGATTTTTAAAAACTGTTAAGTATACTCTGTCCCAATGCCTAACTATCCTGAGGCTAGTAAAGCAAAAATGTTCCATTTCATGACTTGAGTTTATTGGCTGTGGTTGCCTGTTGGCCTAGGCTGTTGAGGGAAGAAATGAGAAATTCAGCTTGGACTTAGTCCGTAAGTCCTCTAGGGTTTACTAGTGGTGTCTCAGATACTTAGAGTTGGAGGAAAGGATGGTATAAAAAAAAGTCAAACGTTTGTCCATCATAACTATCAAAAGCATTGTAGAGACACCAAAGACATGAACATTCTCATGTCTGTCTCTTAGCATACACAGAAGATAATTGGTGGGCTGTAGAGAATACAAATGTCCAAAATTATTTTCACAGGTTGCAATGTTCTTGTTCTTACAAGAACTGAAGTGTCTCATATATAAAGACATTTTTCAAAACTCTGGCAAAAAGTGCTGGGCATGGATTTGGACATGGATCTATTTCCTCCAGAACCTGTTCCATTGGAAATTGCTTGAGACAGAGGAATATATGTTCATCCCAGATGGACTAAAGAGGAGAAACCTACTAAAGTGATGTTATGCAAAACTCAGAAGTGATGAAGTAAGCTACTAGAACAAGTTTGACTAAAATGGAAAGTTTATCTCACAGAAAGATTAGGAAATTCAGATGAGAAAAACATTGAACTTTCTCCCATTGGGATTAAATAAATGCAGCATTTGATAACAAATAAACCTGGTATATTAATCACTGGTCTCTATATTAAAGACATTTTCTTCAAACAAAGAAGATTTTTATGTCTTAAAATTGTATATGTAAATATACATACAAGTAGCTTTATGCAAACTGAGTAGGTTTTATGTATTTAGAAATACATATGCATGTAAATGCATATACACATAACAACAATTAATAATAAAAAAGCCATAAGTCTGAAAGAGAGTAAGGAGAATATATGAAATGGTTTGGAAGGAGGAAAATGAAGAAGAAAATTATATAAGAATAACAAAAAAGAAAAAATATATAGGTCTATTGAAGTTTCCTGAGGGAGGAAAGGAAAGTGTATTTATAAAACCCTGCAATAGAAGATAGCTCTCAACCGGAGTTTGAGTGGGGAGACCTAGAGAATACCTCTGATACAGTGCCAGGGTGAAGAGTCTCCCTCTCTCTAGGGATAAACTGACTTGTTTGATTCTAGTGACAAACCATGTACCTTAGGTATGATTACAGGACTAGGTGTATAACATGTGAATGAGAGAACACCTGAACTGTTGTTATCTGAAATATATTCATAGTATATAAAAGCAGAGCGTGGGTCAGATGAACTTCCTCTCATTGATTGTCAAATTTATAAGTAACATCTGTTAAGCTGAATTGGGACTTTAGAAATCATTTCCTGGTCCCCAGATAGCCTCTACTGCCCCAGTTCCTCACTCTTTCTTAGTCTCTCTTGTAGTTCTCAGAATAGCTGTAGAATGTGCTGGAAGTGCACTATCTTGAAACCTCCTGTCTGTCCTAAGGAATATAGATAGTATCTTCAGTTACTTCAGTTAGAGGAGAGCTATGCAGGAGAGCCCAGACTTTTGTTTCCTGCTCCTCTTAGAAGCAGGATGTCCTTCAACGTTTTACTGCGTAATCATGTCCCTTGCTATATAACCCTGGAGCCTGAACTGTGGGCCCTTTCAGCCAAGATCAAATTGGGGACCCAGAGAGTCAATATTCCAACCACCTCAGTCAATGTTCTCAGGCACTGAAGGGGTAGCCCATCAAGACATTGGGCTGCTTTTGTTCAATCTACCTCTCTGTAAGTCATCTATTTCATATAACTTGTTGCAGAGGAATGTGTTTTGTCTCATCAGTCCCAGACAACTGGTAAACCTGCAGTTGAGGATGTGGTGGGTGGAAGTGTCTGGACTCTGCTTCTGGTAGTTGTCATAGAGATGATCTTTGCTCTTTCACGCAGTAGAAAATGACTCTCAGCACACCTGCTTCACATGCTGGTACAAAAATAACATCAAATCTCTTCTCCAAACCACTCACTGCATACAGCGCTGTAGAAGATTTTAGGTGTGCATGTTGGCTTGCTTGACTTTTTAAAGTATTATTGCATAAGATATAAAATATAAAGCAATAAACTTGAAGTCTATTTCTTTCTCAAATACACTGATGATTGCATGGGTTCTGGTTTTTACTTATTTGTTCATGCATTCATTCATTTACTCATTTATATCATAAATTTTTTAACTGATTCTTTGGGGGTTTCACATCATCCACCCCAATCCCACTCATTTTCCAGTCCTTCCATATCCACCTCCACCCTTGTAACTTCCCAGCAAAAGAAAAAAGAAAATAAAATTTTTTTAAGAAATCTCACTGTGAAAGCTTCAGTGTCATAGTGTGTAACCCTTTTGTCCAAACAGTTTTGTTTGCAAATGCTTGTTATACTGAGTCATTGGTCTGATTCAAAGCCTCTGGTTTCTGCTACACCATCAATATTGTACCCTCATAGAGACTTCTCTCTGATGTTCGGATGTCATGTGTCATGGAGATCCTGCTGCTTTGGTTCTGCAGAACTGGCTTTTTTTGCCCTGATGTAATTCATGGATGGGATAGATGTTGAGGTGGGGCAGCTCAAAGCCCTGCACTTGGGCCTAGGTGGTAGTTGAGTTGGTCAGCCCACCAGCTCTCCCATGCCCAGCTACTGGGGCCAGTTCTCCTGCCCTGCCAACGAGAGAGGCGGGACCAGTTCTCCTGTGCCCAAGCCAACAGGGCCAGCTCTCCTGCACTGCCCAGGTGAGGTGTGGGACCAGCTTTCCTGTACCCATGTCACCATGGCCAGCTGTTCTGGGCTTTATAATTAAATAACCAGACTCCTTGTTTTTCCCAACCTTAAGAAGGCTTTTTAGAATCAATTCCTTATTAGACTTATTACATTCCAGTTTTTATTTTAATGTAATTCAACTTTATGCTAGAATTTCATTTTTATGAAGTATCATGGAATTCATCGATTTTTGCATTTGTTTTTCATTATTGTAAATAGGATGATAACTTTCCCTTAAAATTGACAAGCACAACATGAAGTATTTTAGCTTATAGAAACAAAACTTTTCTAAAATCGTATGCTTAAAATTTGCCACTGGAGGACTACTACTTAAATGAATGTTTCTAGGAAAATCTTCCATAACTCTACTTTTGTGGTGTCAGGTACCCCTGAGGTTCAACCAGGAACGTGCTTTCCCTTCTGTTGCATTTGATCTTCTGTGAATGACATCATTTAGTTGTACCTTGCTTTGGCCCAGCAGCAATTTTATGTCCATCTCCACAGTTGCTATTTATGTCCTTGATATTTATAAGTGGAGATATATGTGTTCGTGTACACATTGAAGGGTATAAGCCTTTTTACACATAGTGACTTAATATCAAAGACAGTATCATTATCCACATATTTAATGAGCTAAAAAGACCCAAACCTTGAAATCAGAGCTAAATACAAGCTGTTCTAAAGCAGATCTTCCATCTCAAGCTATTCAATGCCCACCTCCCAAATGACATTCATTACTGTGCAGCTGCTTCTACTCACACTGGCTTTGCATAGATCAATTTGACTCCTGTTCCTGTAAGGTTCAATCTATCCAATCACTTAACCGTATACACAGGCTCTACAAAGTACTTTATTTAGTCAGAGATTTTTCTTATATAGCCCTTCACCACTACTCTAATTCAGCTTACTTCACAGTGCCTTCTTATCTGTTACAAAGAGAAAGAGAAGATGGCAAAGACATTAATCCCCAAAATACAGAAGCACTCAGTAGTTTTGATTTCGAATCAAGCAACTCTCCACTCTAAAACCAATGATAAATCATGGGCTGCCCAATTGAGATGTAGCCATTTATCATTTATTAGCAAACCTCTATTGTTAGTGTTATCATTGAAATGTTCCAATAATGAGGAGCACACGTGATTCTTCCCAGCCTCTCTTCCTAATCTCTGTTATGATTCTGAACTACAAGGGGCAAGTTACTAATTAGCAAAGCCAATCGTGGTCTGGAATAGGTGAGTGATCCATAAACTGGGCTGAATGCCCAGGAATAACGCTCCTCTGACCCGTCATAACTCCTGGTCCCACCATTACCTCTTCACTTCAATTATTTAGGCTTCCCTGCTGTACAGACTGGATTCCAGCTGACAGTAATGCAGAGCTCACTCATTAATCATTTTCTGTCATTGTTCTCTGGGGGCTATGGGGGAGGGAAAGCTCACTACCAAGAATAGAATGCCCTCCCCTCTCTGATAAATAGGAGAAAACTCTGTTATGAGAGTGTTAGCTTGAAGCAAATTCTTCTGCAATTTTGAGAAGCAGTATATAAGATTGGTGATGTGCCACTGTATATACCTCATAGGCATAAAATGCTGAAGATGCAAATATATGCTAAACTTAAAAGTGTGCTTTAAAAATAACTAAACAAATTCTCAGTTTTGCTAATTATCCAGAGTCATGAAGTACTAAATTTTGTAAGCAATAAACAGAGATTGTTTTATGTGAAGACTGACGTTTGAGTAACAGGCAACTGTTAGTCTTTTTCATGTATACCACATGTGAGCATACATACAGAAAAAAATATTTCCTAACATATGCTTGCAAATGTTGCCATGATGAGTTTCAGTGCTTACAGATTTCTCTAAGAATGACATTGAGCACAAAATTCAAATGGTGATAATGCCATGAAGCATCATTCAAGACTATCCAGTTTCCTCTCTTCAGTATATAAACATATTTTTATACTCAGAAAATATTATCCAAGAGGCCAGAGGTCCTTTCCTATCCATGCTGTAATATGAGCTCGGTCTCCTCCCCTAAACCTTGATGGCAGTCCTTTCATGCTCCTATCCTGCCTTTTTGTGCACCCCCTGAACTGCAGAAGGAAGTGAGGAAGGTTCAACTGCCTGCGCTTTTAATATCTGCTTTGCCATCCTAAGACTTAATGAAAGAGTATTATGCATGGGAAGAAACTTAGAGAAGTCTAGATGTCCATTGAGATCATGGAACAGTTTAGAACAATGGCTTTAGGACACCTAACTTCCAGAAGGAAGCAGCATTGCCATTACTTGGTGTCAAATTTACCTTCCTTTCTCTTCTCCCACATGGACCAAATGAGCTGTGAAGTTGGGTTGCATCTAAATGGGATAGTGTTTGCCTACATACAGACATCAGATGGAGGCTGAACATTGAACACATCATTTGAAGCACTATCTCATGTCCTGCCAGTGTCTCTCTGGAGGTCCTGGAGAATACTTCTGGAGCTCTAAGCATAGTGGGTAGTTAATTCTAAGAGCATTCCAATCCACTTTTCATTTCACCAATGACTCTCTCTAATCCCTGCAAAAATAATAGAAACAGTCAGCACTTGTGATTTCCAACATATTTATCTATGGTTGAAAGGCATTAGTGTTTCTGTTATTTTAGGTGTGTAAAGTGAAAATGGCTGCAGAGATGGGACCCCTGGATTAGGTATCATACAAAAAAAGTTATGATGGTATGAGTTATGCTTGGTACCAGCTATGTTAAACAATGGCTTCTTCCTGTCTTCCTACTTTCAACCATCCTTGCTCTCAAATTCTATTAGTATTTTTTTTGTTTTCCTACATCCAGGGCTCAATTTAACAAATCCAAAAACTAATTATGATGGAGGAGGGTCATCTATCTATGTGTTACTTTCATTGGTTAAAAAAGAAACTGCCTTGGCCTTTTGATAGG
>LOJH01061080.1:0-11040 GCA_001685095.1 Ellobius talpinus
GGTCTACAGAGCAAGTTCCAGGACAGGCTCCAAAGCTACAGAGAATCCCTGTCTCAAAAAAACAACCACAACAAAAAGAATATTAAACACAAAACCTGAGCTACTTTCTTTATGAGCAATAAGAAGTTAAGAGACATATATCCTGATTTCTTAAAAAATATTTAACTATTTTATGTGTATTTGGTGTGAAGGTGCCAGATACCCTGAAACTGGAGTTATAGACAGTTGTGAACTGCCATGTGGGTGCTGGGAATTGAACCCAGGTCCTTTGGGAGAGCAGCCAGTGCTCTTGACCGCTGAGCCATCTCTCCAGCCCCTAAATATACTGATTTTTTAAAGAGCAAGGCAGTGGGAGGAAGTAATCTTGCATTTCAGGAATCTATCTTTCTAGCTCATCCTAGATGTCACGTCCAATTAAAGGACATGAATGAGCTGAGAGACTATATGGACAAGTAGAGTCTGTGTTCAGTAGAAACAAACTGTGTTAGTTTCTTCTTAAAATACTACATCTTTGTGTGTATGCTCTTCTGCCTGTGTATGTATCTGTGCCACTCCTGTGTGCAGTGCCCACGGAGGCCAGAAGAGGGTTCTGGATACCGTAGAATAGTGGCTCTCAGCCTTCCTAATGCTGCAACCCTTTAATACAGTTCTTGATGTTGTGACTCCAACCATAAAGTTATTTTCACTGCTGCTTCATAACTTTAATTTTGCTACTGCTATGAATCACAATGTAAATATCTTTTTTCTGGTGGTCTTAGGTGACCCCTGTGAACGGGTCATTTGATCCTCCCAAAAGGGTTGAGAATCACTGATCTAGGACTAGTTATAGCCTGTTGTACACTGCCATGTAGTTGCTGGGAACTGAACCCAGGCCTCCAGAAAAACAACCTTGCTCTTAACCACCAAGCCATCTCTCCAGCCCACTTGTATGCTTCTTTACTGTGATTTGCCTACCATTGTGCAAATACAAGAACTTTGTTCCAGAATTAACTTGGAGAGTTTGTCCTCTCAGAATTTTCTTGTTGAAATTCTATTTAACTGAGCCACATTATTATGGGAAACGCCTCGTCCGCTGTCTTCTTCAGAAAATTAGCTTTTGCCAATTCTCTTTCTCTTCAGTGAGATTCTGGGGAAGCTGGGTCTTCCTTTCCTCTTCTTCCTCATTTCACTGTGCCTTTTCTTTACTCTTCATTCTTAAGCCCTCAGCAGGAATGGGGTTTCGAAGCTGCCAGACCCATCCGTGAGACTTCTTGTACTTTCTGTTTAATCCTGCTGCACTTAGCTCTTCCTTCCTCCCTACTTCCTTCCCTTCCTTCCTACCTCCTTCTTACCCTCTCTCTCCCTCCCTTAAAGCTCTGTGACATCTAGTCTTTGGGGAATGGTGGTAGGTTTTGGATGTTTGGAAGGGTTCCTCGGCCTCTCTAGAGAGGGTAGTCACCATGGGCTTTCCTTTAGTCTCCAAGCTTTCTGACTGCAGAACTTTCAGGTAGTCTGGTTTTTCATTGACGTTTTAATTATCACCACTGCCCCTTACCCACAAGCACTGGCTGCTTCTTTCCCCCTCTATTTGGTTATTGGAATTTCTGTCTACAGTGTCATCTCTCGGGAAATCGTTTCTCTTTGCCTGCACCTGATGAGACGACATAGATGTGACAGTCATAGTGGACGGACATTCTGCCTACATTCAGACAGTCTAGGATGTTCTAGGGTGCCCTTGGTCTGCTTCATTTCAGAATCCGTCTATTCTGTTTGGCCCCAGTTAAACCTTCTGTTTAGGAACATTCCATGGTGGCTCTTCTAAAGGACGTACATTTAGTGAGAGCCGTTATGACACGGTTCTTTCTGCCCACCATCATATGCTACACAGTGATTTTCCATCTGCTGTGCTCAGTTCCCAGCCTTAGCAAATGATGGTGTGCAGTCATCTCGAGGTGCCCCTGGGGCTTGGTTCTGAAACCCGTTTCGCAGTCTTCAGATGTTATGTCATTCTATACAATGTCCATAACTTCTGTATATACTTCGAACCACTTCTAGGTTATTTTTGATACCTAATATAAATTCCATGTAAGTTTTCAGGGATAGTCTGTCCACATGTTCAGTACAGATGCAGCATTCTCCCATTCCAGTTAGAGTTGGTTGACTCTGGACAGAGAGCTCCTGTGGCTATGGAGAGCTGACTGTATCTGCCATGCCCTTTATGTACTCTGCTGGGAAATACCTGGAGCATAACAATAACACAGTGACATTTTGTATTTCTTTAGAATCCTGCCTTTGTACTGCCTTTACTGATGCTGTCCCAAGTGTCACCTCAGTAGAACTTTGAGAGCACACTTCTGATAGACTAAGTAATGTATGTGCCGGGCTCTTGGTAAACCATAAACAAGAAGTCATTAACAGTTTTCTCTTCCCAAGCCTGCCACCTCAATAAATGCTGTTTCCTTAGAGGAAACGGAAGAACAAATGATGTAGGCTTCTGTAGTTTAAACCTCAGTTTCTGCATAAGTTCAGTACTTCAGAAAAGTGGAGAACATCAGATAAGCAAGCACTGGGGAGAAGCCAAGTTTGTTTCTGCACTGTAGTCTTGGATAATATTTCAGGTCACTATGTGGGACCCCAGTTGAAAGAGAGGCGCTAATGTGTTAGATAAACTTGTGAAACAGTTATTTCCCCCTTGTAGCTAGTTTTTCTGAAGACACTGAAAGTTATTACAGTTTGAAGTCGCGTCCTCCCTCCCCCCCCAACAGGGTCCCATAGAGCCCTGACTGTCCTGGAATGCACATGGTTTCCTATGTGACCAGAGGGTCCTTCTGCTTCTTTCTAGGTGCTGGGATTAGATCTGCTCCACAGCCCAGGGCAGGGTTCCCCTGTGTAGCCCTGCCTGTCCTGGGAACCACTCTGTAGACCAGCCCAGTCTGGAACTCACTCATCTACCTGACCCTGGTGTTAAAAATGGTGCCATCGCCATCACCTGGTGGGGGTTAGATTTTTAACTGCCTCAGATGATTAAAATGGCAATCATATGCCTAAATGTAATCTGAGGCAGAATTAAATTAGTTTTAAGTCTTAATCATTCTGCTTACACTTTTGTAGTTCTCCCAACTGACAGTATTAACAAAAATCAGAAACACTGAATCATGACAACTGCACATTTTTTTTGTTGTTGCTATCCATTTTGTTTTAGGAGTGGGTCAACACCATAAAAGTGAAACATTTTCAGTCAATTCTGTAAAGCCACTTCACTGAGGTATTGGATAACACTAGCAGACGATCGTGTCAGAACTACAGCTGTGGCTGCACATGGAAGGTAATGCCCGGTGTGCCGACTGGGGAAGGGAAATGACAGAACATGACAGATGCTTAGCACATTGCTTGGCTTCCTTCAGACACCCTGCTAGAGCTCTGGGCCGAGGTAAAGGTGTGGCAGCGAGCGGACTTTAAAAGGTCACATCACAGACTGCCCTGACATCAGATGGCAGGCAGTGATGGGAACAGGCGAAATGAGAAGATACACGCTACCGGCCTAGTGTTGGATGGAGAGCACTTGCTACCCACTGGGGATTCTCCCCCTCCACACTGCTCACACTCTTGTTTGTAAGAGACCCCAGCCAACGTTTACCTCACTTTTAGTTTTACCATTATGAGTTCCTGCTCCTCTCTGTCCTGCCCTCATAGACTGTAATTTTGTGCTTATTCGAGAACAACAAATCATTAAATCCCTTTGGTAGTTTGTAAATGCTAAAGGATCGATCATTTCACTCAACTCAGAGAAATGCCCGTTTCCTTATGGCTCAGGAACCTGCCTGCCCTTCTGTGGATGGAATCAGGGACGTGCCTGCCCTTCTGTGGATGGAATCAGGGACGTGCCTGCCCTTCTGTGGATGGAAATGATTATGCTTTCCCTCTCAGCTCTGCTTATTAATCTTAATTCTACTCATCTGCTGAACTGTAAAAAAGCAAAGTAGAAAACAGGCCAAATTTCTAAGGCTAGCAAACTTGTAAGAATGTTCAACTTTTTCACGGTATCAACCTTCTGACTCTAATCTGACCTTGTCACCTAGCAAAGTGTCAGCATAGTTTGTAGCTGTCTTGCGACATAAGGTGTGTGCTGCAGGCCAGACATGCTCCTATCTCATCTGAGCACAGATCTGTCCTTGGTACTGGAGAACTCTCCAAGAGTGGGTTGTTCTTGTTTGTAGAGCTAGCTGGGGGAAAGATGTTCATAGATCACAACTTACATTTCATGAAGATGTTTGCTCATAATTGTTTTTATTGAGAAATAACCTTTTCCTCAGATTGAAAAAGTGCTACCTATAAGTTATGTATCTATAACTCAGAGAACAATGGCCTCAGCAGGAGCCTGCTTGTTGCTTGAGGCAGTGATTATGCATCTTATAAAAAGGAACCCAGAAAGGTATTTTTTTCTGTAATACTAGCATCTTTTTTGGGGGGGGTTGTTTTTTGAGACAGGGTTTCCCTGTAGTTTTGGAGCCTGTCCTGGAACTTGCTCTACAGACCAGGCTGGCCTGGAACTCACAGAGATCCACCTGCCTCTGCCTCCCAGTGCTGGGATTAAAGGTTTGCGCCACCACCACCCAGCTGCATTATTTCTTTTTAATGTTTCTCATGAGCTAATGTTGAGATGTTATTAAGGCACACAATCATTTCCTGTGCTGCTTTAGGTGTGTCACACAAGACAAAGGTTGCACACTGAGAACCTGCCAGAGGCTATTAAACTTGTTTTATCCTCATGTATGAGCAGGTTGGTTACTGTTGTCTCCTGCATATAATTCTTACTCATTCATGTCTTTTCCTTTCTTGTTACAGTTGTTCTGGGAAGGAAGACCTATTACACTTTGACCCTAGGACAGCTTATCGTTAAGGCCATTGCTTGAAGCCAGGTGGTGGTGGCGGGCAATGCCTTTAATCCCCTGCACTCAGGAGGCAGAAGCACGTGGATCTCTGAATTTGAGGCCAGGTTGGCATACATAGTGAGTTCCAGGACAGCCAGGGTTACAGAGAGCAGCCAGGGATTCACAGAGAAACCCTGTCTAGGAAAGGGAGAGGGAAAGAGAGGGGGAGGGGGAGGGAGAGGGAGAGAGGCAATTGCCTGAACAATTTTATCCGAACTAAGTGATTCTCCAGCTTGTTTATTACAATAGGAATTTTATTTGAATTAATGATCTACTCCAGAGACCAGTTTGGATTTCTGTATGACCAAGCCCTAAATCCTCACATCCCAATACTGTTTTCTTGACTCCTACGTTTAGATACTCAAAAATAACTCTTCGTGGCCAGTTAACCGACAGGAAGATATTTATAACTAGATGGTTTTTGGTTAGCTCTTTAGTTTCAAAAGCTTAATGTAATTTAAGCAGTCTTTGTGGCATGTGGCTGTTTTTATTATCTTTATTTACAAGGAAGAAATGTATTAAAATAATCTTTGGGGGCCCTGGAAGATGGCTTGCTGCTGAAGTGTGAAGACCCCAGTTTGGATACCCAGCACTCACCCAAAAGCTATATTTGGGTGGTGGAGTAGCAAGTAGGTTCTGGATTCAGGGGACTTGCTGGCTAGTCTAGCCAATCGGCAAACTCCTACGGAGGACAGCAGGTGTTGCCCTCTGGTTTCCATACACATGCATGGATGCCTGCTCACACCAGTAGCCACCTGCACAGAAATTCTGTATTAGCAGTGAGAAAAATCTGTGTGTTAAGACTTGAGGCCTCTAGCCGGGCTTTCCTCAAATTCAAAATTCTGCTCCAACAGAGAGCTGGAATTATGGGATGCATCATCTCACTCTGCCTGTGGTAGATCCTTTAAAACCACCAAAATGGCCCCTTTAGACTCTGACAGAGCTAAAAGTGAAAACTAAGTAGGACAAAACCAGTCTCTTGAGGGCTAGAGAGAGGGCTGAGTGCCTAGGAGCTCACACTGCTCTTGCAGAAGACTGAGGTGGATCCCATCACCCAGCCAAGCATCTAACCACAGCTCCAGGCAGTCTTGACACCTTCTTCTTCTGCAAGCACTTGCACTTACGCACGTGCACACATACATACATACACAAAATCCTAAAACAAACAAACAAAAAAACCCCAAAAAACTTTTTTTTCCGCTTCCCCGAGACAGGGTTTCTCTGTAGTTTTAGAGCCTGTCCTGGAACTAGCTCTGTAGACCAGGCTGGCCTCAAACTCACAGACATCTTCCTGTCTCTGCTTCCCAAGTGCTGGAATTAAAGGTGTGTGCACCACCGTCTACCTTATGCTAATATAAATCCTTAAAAGTACTTACAAGTTCAGCAGTTATAAGCACTTCCAGACAGAGGATGGGGGTTTGATCCCTAGCCCCTGGATGGTCTTAGAACCATCTGTAGCTCCAGTTCTGGGGACCGTGCTCTCTGGTCTCACATGAACTCATCCAAGACGCATGGCATTCCCATGAAGGTAAAACAAAAATTTTATCTTCAAGTTTTGAAATGCTTCACTTCTAAACTTCAGAAGTATCGCTACCCGGATTTTGGCATCGGTTAAGTTTGCTGTTATGGCAGCCACATAGAATTTCTCAAACCTGAACACTTCAGTCAGGCACTGTGTCTGAGACTCCCAGAACAAAGAGGCACAGCTGGCTCCCAAGACTTAAATAGGCTCATCCTAGGCCGTAGGAAGAACTCAATGTGAGCGTACCCCATTTGAAAATGCCAAACTAAGATTCTTTCTGAGTTGGACATGAGGTTGCATCCCTAGAATATTTTCATAACCAAGTTCTTCCTTCATAGTTTAGAAGCACATGTATACACCTGGTCTATACAGAGCACCGTCCAGCAAACTCACACAGAGTTCACAATTGAAGGCTTTACATTCACTTCACGTCCTGACCACACAAGGTGAGCGGCACAGAAAAATAAGGTCGGAAACAAGCTTTATTTACACAGGGATAACAAAGATACCAATAACTCAAATACTGAATAATTCAGCTTTGGGCTGGCTACAAGTTCCTGCCTCCACAACCCTGTTCATGGCAGCTTAAGACTACACTTGGTGCTTCTCATCAGATCTCCGGTGTTCTTGAAGTCAGTCTCTCACAAAGAAGACGTTATATCCAAGTTCTGTTAGAGCGCCAGCCAGCAAGGCCCACAGCGGAATGAAGACATAGGAGAGATTCATGGTAGTGAACTGTTCCAGCCTCGCACACAGTGCGAGGCAGAAGGCTAACTTGAGTAACATGGCGACAAGGTACCAGGCTTTCTTTTTGATATTGTGTGATCCATGTCGGGGGTCAAAGCCAGACTTACACCGTCCAGCCATTTTCACGATCAGCATGACGAGAAGGATAGTGTCAAATATCCAGACTGGAATAAATATGAGGAACCAGTTCCAAGGGGCCTTCTCATCCAGTTTTAACACCAACATGATCAGGAAGAGTAACGTGAAAAGCCAGGTGAGGAGTACTCTCTGAGCCAAGGACATTCTCATTTAAACAGTTTCAAGAGGATGTTTCAGGGCTGAGATAAGGGAGATACACCCTAGAAAAGAAAAAGCTCAGGATGTGACAGCAGAAATCACTTCTATTCCTAGAAAAGTTGGCTGCTTCCTACTTCTCAGTCTTTCTAATTTGGAAAACATTCTCCTGTAGCAACAACAACCATTTCTGTATGCATGCAACTATGCATATACATGTATATTAAAAACATTGTTTTGAATTATGTGTATATGTGTGTGTATGCACACAAGCGCAGGTGCCCTCGGAGGCTGGAGGTGGCAGATTCCCCTGGAGCTGCAATCCTTCTTCCAGTGGGTGCTGGGAACTGGCCTGCAGTTCTCCGCAGGAGCAGCCTGTTCCTGGCTGCAGGGCTGTCTTCCCAGCCATTGCTACCGTCTCTTCCAGTCCATCACTGTAGTGCTAAGACTTTTAGTGTAGACACTGGGTATGAACCTATTCAAGAGCAGTTGGTTCCTTCTCAGCGCTACCCCTCAAGCCCAAGCTATGACTATTGCAACTCAGCGATGTTCTTAAACTCTCTGCACACTTGCAAACCTATAGGTTTTCATTTAATTTCAAGAGGTGCTAAAACTGAGAACCTGAGGTCAAAGCAGTGAAAAAGGCAATATGGTCTGTAAGGGCGATATGGCTAATATAAATGGAATGCATGAAGACTGCAAAGTTGCCGCTGGGCTAAGTAACACAGAAGGATCGACAACTCTGTTTTCATATAATCGTTTCCTGTATTTTTAAGTATTTTCTTGCTAAACAGACCACTTTAAAAACTAGGTATTTTGTCATTACTTCATGTTTAATTATCCTATGACAAGGAGCCTTTATATCACTATTCTCTCTAAATGTATTCTAAAATACTCATTAAAAAATTTTCAAGTCTACGTATGTCTGCATGTGTGTGCCACTTGTGGAAACGCCCGTAGAGAAGAAGAAAATGTCAGCTCCTAAGACTTTTTCTGAATGTGAGCATGAGTTGGCAGCCCTGACGGAGTCCCCGGCGCGAGAGGTACAGGCGGTCCTAAACAAGCTAGGACTGTGGGTCCTGGGAACTGAACTCAGGTCCTCTGGAAGAGCAGTAGCTTTTTAAACCATCGCCATCTCTCCACGACCCTTACTTTTATTCACAATTTAAGACTTACTGTTACTCTAGGATATATCCTCAAATCTGGAAGGCCTAGGATCCATTCCCTGCCAGAATATCTTCAATTGCTCTTATTTTTTTCAATGCTAACATCACTAAACTCATTCGTGAAACCTCCATTATCAACTGGGACGGCATTAACTTATATCTCAGCTTAAGGTATTATATCTAATTTTCACATATGGATTTACAGACCATTAAGACGAAGGGTAGATAGATACAATGGGAACTCAAAAGCCAAACCACATGCAGCTGAGTAAGGACTTAGGCAGGAAGGGATAGAAACAGCTGAGAAACATTAGCCCTTTAGCTATGCGGAGAAAAAAGATGAAACACAGGACTTGAGACCGTGAAAGGACTAAGTAGAAATATTTAGTTGTCTCTTTTCACTATAGGTCCTGGAGACAGAACTTAGGTCATCAGCCTTGGTGGCAAATGCATTTACCTGCTGAACCATCTTGCCAGCCCAAGAAGAAATATTTAGGAAAGTAGACTCCATGACAAAGCCCAGGGGAAAATAAGCCCCTGAAAAAGGACACTTTGAAGATGAACAGACTAGAGGGGAATAGACAGATCAGAAACCATAGAGGCAGAAAAGGAATGGGTGCTAGGGAAGATGCAGGAGAACCAGGAAGAGCTGCAGAACGGGAGAGAGGGAGCAGTGAGCTTACTTGTGCTGATGTACTCTCCATCTTGTATAGTGATGTGCTCTGTGCAAGGATGGCAAGCTTCAGAAAGTGCACATCCTTTATAGTTCAGCAGTTAGTTGTGGATGTCCTTGTGCCTTCTCAGACCCATCCATTTGCATTTGCTTTGGACTGCAGTATTTCGGCTTTTAAGTAGGCTTTCTTTTTTGAGACAGAGTCAAAGTATGTAGCCCTGGCTTGCCTAGAACTTTGTTAATACAGACCAGGCTGGCCTTGAACTCAAAGAGCTACCTGGCTTTGGCTCCGTTGGATTAAAGGCATGGGGGTGTAAAGGAACTGCTCATACTGGGCTCAGTTCTGGAAAGCAGTTTACTGGTCCTTCCTTGCTGGAAGCCTTACACAGTGGAATGAGATGATTTTGGAAGCAGAGGTGGAGATATGTGTAGGCTATTTAATTAACTACATATGTTTTTAATCCTGTGAATGTTTGCTCAGTCCCAACCTCTGATTTGGTCAATTTTAAGAGCCTTTATGAATATTTGTGATCACAAGTCCCTTTACTGTAACTTTTCTGTGTGCCACAGGATATGAACTTCTTTTCTTCCCTCAGAACAAATACCAAGTTGTCTGCAATGACCACAGGCACTTTAGGACAAGATGTGCAAGGATGCAAGGGCACAAGCTTGTTGTGGTTATACGTTTCTAATTGTGGGGCGAAACAAAACTCGATTGTGGGAAAATACTCTCAACAAGGAAAACAGCCTTACTGATATTCAACTGACATTTAAAGGATTGCATAGGCTGAACTACAATAGTGACACAGATTCTAGTTTTACAAAAACATCTTAATCGAGATAAAGGATTTATCTGGCCTTTACCACCACTCTCTCTCCAAGGGACGGTCAAAGGTGCACTCCAAGGCTGAGATTTGCTCAACAGATATTTCCCACTCGAGGTGGGTATTTCTGGTACACAGAAGGTGGGGTTTTTGTTCATGATTCCGGATCCACTGTGCAAACCTCCAGTTGTTTTTTTTTCTCCACATGGAGATCTACAGGTCTCTTATCCTTTCATCTGCATCTAGCGATCAGTTGTGTGCAGGAGATCGGTCCAAGGTCCATCCCTCACCATTCCATTTCCCTTCTCCCGCTACTGTCAACACTCTCCCAAATGAACTCTCCGTACCCAAAGGTAGCTCCGTTTCATAAGATCACCATTTCCGCTACAAAACCAGTGTCCTCCCTGCTTACAACCTGGCTGATTTTAGGGCGCATCTGCACTAAAACGTTAAGGATGCTGCTCGACTATCCCGGTCTTCGGTATGCAAACGCCCATGGTGGTTTCGCGGGGCTGCCCTTACTCTCCCAAACCTATGCTGGAATTTAATGCGGTTTGTGCGAGATGTACCCGGTAGTCGAGCCGCGGCGAGATGGACTGAGGGTCACCCAAGCGACACGGTACCGAACGGGCAAGGGCCGAGATCCCGACTCACCTGGCAGAGCGGCCGGCGGGCGAGCCGAGAGGACGGCGAAGGTCGGGAAGTCCGCCAGTTTGGATCCTCGTCCTCTTCCACACTGGTCCCCCCCATGAAAGTCTCAGCCGTTCACATAATTAGGAGAAGGTAGAGTTCTGCCTCTCCGAACCGCCGCAACGGAGGCCCTGCACAAGCCAGGGCCCCGCCCACATCCGGGGCCGTTCCCGCCGTCCTCGGCCTATGCCGAAGCACGGAGCGGACGCTGGCCGGCGCTCTTCGGTACCTCCCC
>LOJH01061081.1:0-11040 GCA_001685095.1 Ellobius talpinus
GTCTTAGTTATGGTAGACAAACACTTGCAAAGATGGTGGTGAGAGGATGCTAGCAGGCATAGCTTGCTGCTAGAACACTTACCTTCCGCCCTCTCCCCTTTTCTCCTGTTCTCTTCTTTCTTTCTCATGGAGGGGTGCTGGGAATAGAACCCAGGAATTTGTGCAAGGCAGATGCTCTATCACCATGCCACCCTGCTGTTCCCTTTCTCCTCCACCTCTGTAACCGCTTTTCTGTCATAACTAAGACCAGGCAGAGGGAACTCATGAGTTGGGTGAAGATCTTGGTGGTGCAGTGTGCCTGGGTTGCCAGTAGCCCCAAGGCTGAGATGTCTCTGCTCTGGGATAGTACCGCCTCCATGTTCTTGTCTGCCTGTTCCTGCTTCTCCTAGGCGAGGCTGTCATAATAAGCAGGAGAGAGAAAGAAGCTGAACCAAGTCTGGTGTCTATACTCTGTCCTCATAATCCTTACTCAGAGAATACCTCTTTGAGCAAGTTGGTGATTCCTAGTCTGTCCAGTGGAGTCAGTAAGCTTCAGAGGTCCATGTAGGCTTGTAGGACTTGTGAACTGGGCCAACATCTTTCTGCTTGGCAGAGGCTGGAGGAGGGAGGGTAAGGCTGTGCCAATACTCTGGTAATAGTTGTAGATCTGTGGAAGGGCAGCCTGGATATCATTTAGAGCCCAAGGAATGAATCTGAGCCATTCATTTGTGACCTCCATGGGCAGCCCCACAAGCACATCCCATAAGGGATTTGCCTATGTCCTGGGTTGGGCCTTATCATGTTGTGGTTTTCATGGTGCTCTAGACAGCACACTCCAGCTCTGTGACTATACGTTGGCAGCATCCTGGACACAGAAGTGGGAAGAGGGCATTTACTGTACAGCACCAGGGATCCCCATTCTGAGCTACCACTCTTACCTGTTTATAGAAACTTTCTTTTAAGACTTCCCTTGAAGTAGGAATCCTCTGGTGGGAGGTGTTTAGAGTTGAGGAACATTGTGAACTCCACCAGAGGCTGCAACCCATTTTTTGACACTAGCTTGCTCATTTGTGGCAGGGGAAGTTGTGGGGAGGTTGGCGATCCAGGTATGGAAGTAGAGGGCAGAGACCTTGGCTTCTTCTCTGGTTCATAGGCCAGGTATGGTGGAAACATCCGTGCAGTCCTGAGCACTCGGGAATCTGCCATGCTAAGTGTGACCATAGGTTTGTGATTCTGGGCTTGGGGCTCTGTGCTCAGTGAGCCAGATGAGTCACTTAGGCATCCCTGTCCTGGGACAAGAACCTGGAGTGCAGTGCTCGAGGCCCAATGACTAGGGGAGTCTCTTCTGGAGCTGGCAATGTCTTGAAGATTCTCTTTTTGGATGACTTTTGAGATGAAACTATGCATAAATGTGGAAACGTTGTTTTGGTTTGATCACCCCGTCGGAAGGATTTCTCTGTGTAGCTCAAGCTGTCTACATTCACAGCTCACTGTAAAGTTGAGGTGGCATGAGGCAGGCCTTTTTATCTTTGTGAGTGTGTGTGCATCACCCGGTGACAGCCTCATAAATGCTGCCGAAGGATGAAGCCCTCCTTCTGAAAAATCCTTCCAGCTATGGTAAATGGTCGCATTCTAGCACGTACCAAGTGAGGCATGGAGCTCTGCACAGGCTGGGGAGGCTTGGTGCTTAGTTTGAGGAGCAAGTGCACTGTAGCTGTAGGACAGGAACACTTCTGGGGTTGACACAGAAGAGGTTCAGGCTGTACAGCTCTCGGCTTGACAGATGTGATGGTTGCTAGTGGTTGTCATCTTGACTGGCTCTGAAATCGACTAGGGGGCAGTGCTGTGGGTGAGTCTGTGAGGCCATTTGATGGGAGGATTATCTGAGGGGAAAGACTTCCCCTCTGATCAGGCAGCAACTTCCTGCAGCACAGTCCAGATATAGAGGCCCCAGGGAAAAGCAGTGTTATTTTGCCTGCCCGCCCGCCCGTCTTTGCTGGTGAGTGCATCTACACCGCTGCGATCACTGCAGTTGCCCTCCATCACTCTGATGTTATCACCCAGCTTCTCTGGCTTCCCGATGCCAAGTTGGGGACCAGCGGCTCTCCAGGAATCCTTCAAGCCTTCAGTCCTGAAGCATCCCAGCTATACGAATGGGAAGCTATCAAGTCTCATCTTCTGCAGCATGCAAAATGCCATTACTGGAGTGCCCAGTGCACATTATGTAAGCCAATCTAATAAATCCATCTTATAATTTATGCTTCTTTTGTTGGTTCAGCTTCTCTAGAGAAATTTGACTAATAAAGCAGGAAAAGGCCCGAGGCATGCTTCAGAGGCAGGGAAGGGGCCAAGGTTATCTGCTAATGGCTAGGCACCTCCAAGGTTCATCAGCACAGAGAGGAAGCAGGGATAGGAAAAGTGAGCGCTGGCCAGGTGACCTAGTGTGAGAGGCATCTGGGAGTTCAGATGCCAAGCCTGTATCATCCTGTGCACAGGCTTCATTCCCAGAAGCACAGGGTGGTGCTGAAGCAGCTGATACAGACACAAGGTGGGGCTGGAGTGCTACATGCTGGCTTTCCCCCACTTCTTGCCGTAAACTCTGGAAGTGGTCCCTCCTGCTGTGCAGTATTCCACGGGAATAAACTGAGGACTGGAGATATTAAGGGGCTTCCTCACAGTTAGAATTTGAATCATATCCTGATTACCTGAATACTAGCCAATACTGTATCGTGTTGGGCTGAACCATGTGATGCTGTGTGGTGTTAGGTCCTGTTGCATGGTGAGGAACTGAATTGCTACGTCCTTATGCCACACCATGTTTTGCTGTTTTGTGTTGCTTTGTATGGTTGTATATTATATCATGGTTTTCTTTTTGTGCATATGTATATATATATGTATTGTGCAGGTGTGCATGCATACAGGTGTGGTTTTTTTGCACATGAGTGTGGATGCCTGTAGAAATCAGAGGTATTGGATTCCCCAGAGCTCAAATTATAGGCAGTTGTGAGATACGCAATGTGGGGACTGGAAACTGAACTCAGGTAGTCTGGAAGAGCAGTAAGGGCTCTTAAGCACTGAGCCATCTTTCCAATCCATGCCTGGACGTTAAATATAGCTTTTTGTGATTGAACTCAGGGTCTCTTGCTTGCAAGGTAAGCCCTTCAGTCCACCCTCTACTGTATTATATTGTACTGAGCTGTATACAGCGCACCCCTATTTACAATGGACTTCCATCCATCCTATGTACCTTCTCCAACCCTATTGGTGAACCCAGCAAGAATCAAAGTTCCTAGCGGGCACTGCAGCTCAGCCATACAGCACACGGCCATATGAGTTGTCTCCTTTGGTAGAGCTGGGCTGAGGGGGAACTGTGACTCACTGCTGCCACTCAGTGGCTCACAAAGTCTTGAAACTACATATCACAATCCTCTGGATAGTTCAAAATTCAAAATTTGGAGTATTGTGCCTTCTCCTGAATGCATATCACATTTGCACTATCATAAAATGAATATATTGTGCATTGAATATTTGTGGTGTTGTCAACTTAACAGGATATAGTGTCATCTGAGAGACAGGCCTCTGAGGTGTTTTGTTGATATTTTTGTCGTGGCAACAAAGAAAGAGACTAAGACAGGCAATGTGTATCCAATACGATACTGTGTTACACTGTCCTGTATTTTACTTATTGTGTGCACGGACGTGCATGTGTGAGACAAGGTCTCTCATTGGCCCAGAGCTCACCAATTAGACAACTGGCTGGCTAGTGAACTCCAGGCACTTTGCTAACTAAGCTATGTCCCCAGGTCTGTTCTGTTTATTGTGCTATAGTAGATTGTTCTGTATTGTCTCTCATGATATAATCTGAGGACACAGCCCATGTATGTCAAAGGTAAGGTGCCAGTGATCGTCCAGCCTTTGTCTATGAAATGGAAGACAAACTGAGGCACATGACAGGCACATTGTGTTATTCTGGATCTCTCCATGAGTGACAGATGCTATTTTTTAAGGTCTATAGGTGTCCTTTCCCACTTATAGCTGTCATAGGAATTGTCTCAGTAGCAGCAGCAGGCCTCCAGAGAAGGGCTGCGGTACCTCAGCATGTCAGAAAGTGCGGCTGCGAGAAGGAGGACTGTAGTTCTGGAATGTCTTTTTTTTAAGGTTTATTTATTTATTAAGTATACAGTGTTCTTTTGCATGTTTACCTGCAGGCCAGAAGAGGGCACCAAATCTCATTACAGATGGCTGTTAGCCACCATATGGTCGCTGGGAATTGAACTCAGGAGCTTTGGAATAGCAGGCAATGCTCTTAACCACTGAGCCATCTGTCCAGCCCCTCTGGAATGTCTTTTGCCTTCGTTGATTTAACCTACTTTGCTACCACTGAACTTTCTGCAATTTCTGACAGTCCTGAGGTTGGGAATTGGTGGGATTGAGACTTCTGAGATGAAATGGCTCATGGGGGTTCTAGAGCTACAGCTCTGCAGCGGAGTGCCTGCTCAACACGCACCAGGGTTCGAGAGACACAGCTTTGCAGCGGAGTGCCTGCTCACCATGCACCAGGGTTCCAGAGCTGCAGCTCTGCAGCGGAGTGCCTGCTCAACACGCACCAGGCCCCATGATACATAACTTTAGATAAAATTACATTTGTTTTAAGTATTTTTCTGTTGTGTGATAAAATACCTTTTCTGGAGGAAGAAAGGGTTGATTTTCGCTCCCAGCTAGAGGGTTTAATCTATCATGACAGGGAGGTCAAGGCAGGAGCTTGAAGCAGCTAATCATGTCATACCCACAATCAGGAATCAGAGAGAGACGAATGCATGCCACTGCTCATTTCCATTTTTACAGTCCAGGATCTCAGCCTGGGAATGGGACACCCGCAGTGGGCAAGTCTTCCCACATTAATCAATGATTTCAAGATAAGCCTTCCATGGACGTGCCTAGAAGATCTTCTATCAGGTGGTTCTAAAGTCTGTCAAGTTACCAATTCAACACCACACCACACTCTTTTAAATAATGTTTATTCTTGGTAAATTTCAAAATGTATGCAATGTGTATGCACCCTCCACTGCCATTCTCCAGTTCCTCCCTGGATTCCCAACATCTTCTCAGAATGATGTCTTCAACCATAACCACTCTTGAATGCCTTCGGTGTCTTCTCTTGGAGTAGAGCCTGGCTTCAGAAGGGCCCTTTCTGTGGAAACATGGATAAGTCAAACCCCCATCCTCTCACACAGTTTTATTTATATTGCTTTTTGATTTTATGCAGTATGTTTTATACGTGTGTGTACCAGTTTGTGCATGTGTACGTGGGTGTCTGTGTACATGTGTGTACCTGTCTGCTCATGTATATGTATGTACCTCTGGGTATGGATGTGTACATATGTGTACTTGTGTGTGCACGTGTACATGTGTGTACCTTTGTGTGCATGTGTATATGTGTGTACATGAAAGCCAGATGTCAGTCTTGGCTGTCATTCTTCAGGAAGCCACAGACTTATTTTAGACAGAATCTCACTAGCTTGGAACCCTCGGCTAGCCATCAAGTATCAGAATCGCCTGTCTCAGCCTCCCCGGTGCTGGGATTATAAGCATGCACCACTACACTTGACTTTTTGAGTGTGGGTTCTGGGGAACAAAGTCCTCATGCTTGCATTTGAAGCACTTTACTGACTGAGCTGTAACCCCGCACCCAGGAAGCACCTTTTAAAGGCATCAGCCAAAGATACTTAGATAGTGGATAGCTCTCTTCCCTTCTGAAGTCTATCTTCTGTGTCTGTGTTACCAAAAATCCTATCCTCCATGACCGCTTCCTCACCCTGTCCTTGGGCACCAAAGAGAGGCCATCCAGGAGTGCTAGGCGATTCAGGATGGTCGGGGTTGCCCTGGGAGAGAACCCCTGTGGTGGTGGTGTACAACTTTCAGAAGGAGCCAAGAGACCAGAGAGTTAGCTCTGGCCAGGTGGTCTCATGTGGCATCCGACTGTATGTACCCACATCCCAAATGTCTGGGGAGCTCATTAAGGTGTCACTGAGGCTGATGTGGGGGCTGAGTGGGATTCTGTAACCACGAGCATCTCCCAGGAGAGGCCAGAGCTGCTCTGAGGGCCCTGGGTCTTGGCAGAGAAAAAGACAGGACCTGCTCACGCTGCCTAGGCAGCCCGGAGGAAAAGCAGAAAAACATGATAGGCCACTTGGTGCCCTTCTCTCGGGACATGGAAAAAGAATCGCAGGCCAAGAGTGATGGTGTGTGCCTGTTGTCCTAGCACCTGAAGGGAGGCTGGGGACAGGAAGATCACTTGAGCCCAGACATTTAAGACTGATTTGGGCAACCTAGTGAGACCATGTCTGAAAAACCAAACAAGCCAGTGAAGTCACGGGTGTCATGTCCCTGAAGAATGGAGACAAAGGACATGAAGGAGGGGCTGTCCTGTGTGAAGTGCTTCAGAAGTCACTGCAGGTGATTCCACTAAACCCATGGCCTTGCACAAAATCCTCCTTGCAATTTATTTAGAAACTAACCCTGCAAAGAAGAATGGATAGAGCTGCAAAATATTTTCTTAAGTGAGGTAATCTGGGCCCAGAAAGACAAAATGCTGAATGTCTTCACATGCAGATCTTAGTTCCCATCTTTATGCATTTATATGGAGACAAGTGTGGGAAAAGGCCAGGGACTAGAAAGGGTTCACGAGAGGGGAAAAGCTTTAGGGGAAGGAAATAGAACACAAATGATATGGAAGAGGAAGGAAAACTAGAAGGTAGAAGGGGATCTCCATGGGAAGATGGCCAGGCATAGAAGGGAGAAGACTGGGGACAGGGGTAGAATCGACCAAGTAAGAAGTTTGCATGAAAA
Source organism: Ellobius talpinus (assembly GCA_001685095.1). Lineage (NCBI taxonomy): Eukaryota > Metazoa > Chordata > Mammalia > Rodentia > Cricetidae > Ellobius > Ellobius talpinus. The sequence goes on from LOJH01061081.1 coordinate 6,829, forward strand.
TGCTACAAGGAGATCCATTATTTTGTATCCTAATTTATATAGTAATAAGACAGATTTATGCTGCTGATAATAACAATAAATAGAAATAAGAAAAGGGAAACACCTCATCTAGTGGTTGCTCATTCCCCAGTTGATGATGGAACTATTTGGGAAGGATTAAGAGGTGTGGTCTTGATGGAGGAGGTGTCTTACTGGGGATGGACTTTGGGGTTTCAAAAACCCAGACCATTCCTAGTTATCACTCTCTGCTTCCTGCTTGTGGATCAAGATGTGAGCTCACAGCTACTGATTCAGTGCCATGGCTGCCTGCCTATGATGATGGTCATGAACTCTAACCCTTTGGAATTGTGGAGCCCCAAATGAAATGCTTTCTTTTATAAATTCCTTGGCCATGGTGTCTCTTCACAGCAGTAAGTGACTAAGACACCCTACAAGGGTTCCTATTCATAGCAGCTGTCTGATGTTGCTGACCCTATCCTCCTTACTGATCTTCATGGCCAAGAACTAATATTCCAAGATGGTTTAGCCAATCCCCATCATCTTTCAATGAAAACCCTGGTTCTGGGCCTCAGCACATTCCAGCCTGCAGTAGTACATTACTCCCATTGCAACATTTTGTTATTTAACATTTTAAATTTTTCAGTATATATTAATTATACATAATGGATTTCATCATGATTTATTTTAAAAGACTTTTAAATTTTATTTTATGTATATGAGTGATTTACCTGCATGTATGTATGTATGTATGTATGTGTGCCATATGTGTGCCTTGTGTCCAGGGAGGCAAGCAGAGGGTGCTAGATTCCCTGGAGCTAGAATTATAGTTGGCTATGGGTGCTGAGAACTGAACTTGGGTCTTTTGAAAGAGCAGCAAATGTCTTAGGCACTGAGCTATCTCTCCAGCCCCTTCATTATGGTATTTTCATACATGTGTATAATATATTTTGATCACATTCATGCCACGTCTCCACCATGTTTTCCTAGTCCTCCTGCTGGCCTCTATCCCCTTCCACTCTCAGGATTCTGCTTTAAAAAATGACCCAGTGAGTTCACTGGAGCAGTTTTCCAGAGCACATGAAAAACCAGCAGCAGAAATGTCTTTCCACCCCTCCCTGATCAACCATTATCCTTTCCACTTCCACCTTAGTGAGCCCAGTCCGGGGCAGAAGAGCTTTGTCTAGCCTGAGAGTGACCCACAGATGTAGTGCTCCTATGGCGGCTGGGGTTGGCAGGGACTGCAGCTGCCTTCCAGCCTCCAATCCCAGAGCTTGCAGAAAGCCGAGCAAGGCTGCCAAGAGCCTGGGGGGGGAGTCCTAGCCGGGTCCTGGTCTGCTCTTGATGTGAGCCAGGGGAAGCAAATGCTGCCTTCCCCACCTCAGGTGTCTCCAAAGCAGATCTTGCTGAGGTGCAAATGAGAATGTGCCTCTGGGGCCAAGGTTACACAGATGCTTTGTTTTTTTTCAAACAAGGACTTTTCTATTGAACTGTAAAGGCTGCGTCCCAATCACTTGGATGTTGTAAGTGCACAGAGGGGTGGGGCATGTGCAGAAGCAAACGTGAAGTTGGTAACTGAGGGAGCGAGGTCCAGTGACATTTTGAGCATCCTGGTTCAGTGCAGCCCATCTTCCAGCCTCTCATTGTTGGTCCACCCAATGTGTGTTCCCTTCTCCTTTTATCTGCCTCAGCCTTTGCTAAGCTAGATGCCACTAACAGTGAGTGGAACACTGTGGTGGCTCAGCTGGGACACTTGAGGCCATGTCTTGCCAGCCCTCCTGCAACCCGGGAGCCGGGAATGTCTCTTACTCTGTGAGTGAAGGCAGTCGCTGCTCTCTCCCTAGTGCCTCTCCTTCCTTCCCCACCTGCTCCAGCACCTTTCTCTCCTCACTTGTGCCCATAATCCTTCTTTTCTCCCCACAGAAGTAACATTCAGGGATGAAACCATCGTCAGGAAAGAAGTCCCGAGTGTTCTGATAAACCCTTTCTTGGACAGGCTCTGGCCTCATATCTCTCCAAGGCATAAATGAAGGCATTCTTGTCCAAGAGACAAGGGACACGTGAAAAAGGGAGAGAAGGGAAGGATGCTTTTGGAAAGGGATCCAGCACCTGAGCATTGGGGTAGGCAAAGCCCTGTGTCAAATGGGTCCCGTGCTCCTGATGGACCCTTGGGAACGCGTCTGATAAACGTGTGGAGGACCCGTCCCACCCCAGGTGGAGGAGTGGAAGCCCCAGAGATTCTGTCTCTCTGCACTTCCAGAAGAAGTGCCAGGGCATGGGTGAAGAGGATCTCTAGGCTGGTGTTGGTCTGAGAATGGGCCCTCAGGGAGTACAATTGGTTCCTCTTTTTAGATCATCCTCTGACATCTTTCAGTGAAGTCTCTGTTTCCTGCCCTGAGCTCCCAAAGGTGTGTCCCTGGACTCCATGTTTCCCCCTATGGCTGCTGATTGCCTTGGGTATGTGTGTAGTGGAGGAAGCCATGTCTTTTACCACTTCCCTCCAAGCTGAAGATTGGCCATAACTTGCCTTAGTTCCTGGGGTAGGGGTGGACACTTCCTCCAGAATGAGAGAAGGTAAGCCCTAGCTTCTTGACATGGGATTCTGGAACAGTGGCTTTCTTGAATCCGTCCCAAAGAGGCAGACTGAACTGACTCCACTGAATTCCAACCATGCCTTGGGTCCCTTGTCTTGGAGATGAAACCTTTACAGTCATTTCTGACAGGTACAGGGGAGATTATGGCTTCTGTGTGGCTCTCTTGCTGTTCTGAGTTCTAGGATGGCAGGAAGAAGAGATGTACCCCTGCCATGATTCCATGAGGGTGATGGCTGAGCTGTGGCCTCATCTACAGCACTGCCTCTGGTGAATCTCCTATGTTGCTGGTGTTATTTGTAGCTCATCCTTACACTGGGAAGAAGGTAGGCATCACAGGGGTGGCATTTGCTGGTCTGTGCTCACCCTTTGGAGCCTGTCCTTGGAAGGACACTTGGCAAGCCACTCAATGGTCAGTGGTGATGCTCTCTTTTGGAGACAGATTCTCTCATGGGAATGCTCCCAATTTACATCCCATAAGAATGTTTATTAACCCATTGTTAGTGATGGAGCTCAGTTGATTTCACTGTAGGACCTCGACTCCATTCCCAAGTTGTTGTCCTTTTTAGTGTGTGTGTGTATATATACACACACATATTTGGTTTATGTATATGTAGGATACGCATGCCCCTGTGCATATGCTGAAGCTAGAGGAAGATACTGTTTTCTTCTAGATCTTTCCACTTTATTCCCTCGAGACAGAGTTTCTCACTGAACCTGGAACTAGTCTGGTGACTTGCAAGCCCCAGCAATCTTCCTGTCTCTGCCGTCTGCAGCACTGGAGTTACAGATTTTGTTTTCATGTGGGTGCTTGGGATTTGAATTCAGGTCCCCATATGATGGGGAAGCTCAGCCAATCACATTTGGCTAGGGTGTGGCCGCCTGGGGCCAGGGAAGAAAACCTAGGAATCCAGGTGCTTGCTCTCTTCGCACGGTGTTCGCTGGACCCGTTTTGGACATCTGAACTTTTACCTCGGTTGTGTGAGTTTCCCCATTTTCAATTATTAAATTATCTGTTGTTTTGAGCTGGTCTGGTTAATTCTAGCGTNCAGCCAATCACATTTGGCTAGGGTGTGGCCGCCTGGGGCCAGGGAAGAAAACCTAGGAATCCAGGTGCTTGCTCTCTTCGCACGGTGTTCGCTGGACCCGTTTTGGACATCTGAACTTTTACCTCGGTTGTGTGAGTTTCCCCATTTTCAATTATTAAATTATCTGTTGTTTTGAGCTGGTCTGGTTAATTCTAGCGTACCGGTCGAATACGCTTTCACTTGGCGCCAGACCTTGGGGCTTTTTGGAGCCCTTTAAGGCTCTGGCCAGTTGGGGCCACACGGCATCCATTTGGGCACAGATACCCACACCATCTCGCGCCCCTGCCGCACGCAGTTTTCTCACATGTCCCAGCTGAGAACGTGGGGACCTAAGAGCAACAAGCTCGCACCTGCACTTGCGGCCGCACTCGGCGCTGTGTCCTCGGCTCAGGCCTCAGGTCCGGACTGCACCTGTTCCGCCCGCCCCGCCGTCGCCTCCCCTCCAGCCGGCCTGCAGGACAGCTCCTACAGAGAGTGGCACCCAACGAACTCCACGTAAAACCTGAGAGAGCTTAATTTTAAACACAGAAAAAACA
>LOJH01061082.1:0-11040 GCA_001685095.1 Ellobius talpinus
CTTTATTAACCAATGAAAGTAACACATAGATAGATAACCCTCCTCCATCAACCATACCTTTCTCAGACAGCATAGGTTTCCAAATATAAAGCCCAGTGTAAAGTTTATAGTATGTTTTCTTGAGTTGTTGGTGTCATTGGGTTGTTGTAGACCCCTAGCAAACATTGTATGCTGTTTTTGTTTTTTTTTTTATCCAGAACTTTATAATGAGGCTGTACTGATGAACACACTATGTATTTGAGTCATAGAGTAATGGAGAAATCAAATTTATATCAACCTGGAAGTTTCATCCCTATGCTACCAGGAAAGAAAGTTATCAGTTTTATCTAGTTGTGAACACTGTGAGCTACAATAACAACTAGGCTTTCAACACAGGCTTACTGATGCAATAGTGGCATGAAGGTTTTGGCAGAAACTGATTATGTTTGGTAGATTTAAGGTCCACTCCTCAAGAGGAAACACATGCCTATTACTGTTGAGTGTTCAAAAAATTGTGGCTCCCTAAGGCATAGGGAAGAACCTCATACTTGTGCTTTGTTAAATGGAGTAATACACTGTTCCTCAAATTTTTTTTACCCAGAGATTAGTTCATCTTTGAACCATCATCAGAGAAGTTTCTTTTTTTCAGTAAATGGCAATTAACAAAAGGACCCACAATTAGTCATTGTGTACAGAAAAAGACTGTGAATTGCTCAGCTCTAAAGGGAGCATCTATATCATACCCCTCCCTCTAAGACTCAGGGATTATAATGAAGATATGGGAAGACTGTAACAATTAGGATCATTGCAAACATAAAGTGACTTATAGCAACTGTGACCACATGTGTAAGACCTGCAAAATGATTAAGCCAGTCAAAGCCTGACATTGGTGGAGGAAGGGCTTATGAAGTCTCGCTCTCTGCTTTGGAGTCATTAGCAAGAATCAGTTTTCTTCATAGATGTGGTCTGGGTGACATAGTCTGTATTTTAGGAGCTCATATTCATCCAGGCATTGCTAAGTGGACTCAGTGGGTTTAAAAGCACAACACGTGAAGTTGGCCAGGAAAATTGATGGGAGGATTAGGGGAATGATTGGAGAGAAGGGACTGAGTGATAAATTTAATAAAAAATACATGCATATTTATAGAATTCTTGAACAGCATAAGTAATAATAAAGAAATATTTGATTAGCCTTTAATCAGAAGAGCTAGTATAGAGAGCCCCCCACCCTCCTTTTTAATCATTTGATGCACTTACGTTTTACTGAGGCAAATGTAGCATTGAGTTTCTTAACTAGCAGCTCAAGTCTGTAATGATTAAATTGAAGACATGCTCTATCAGCACCTCGCTGTATTTCAGTAAGTCCACAGGATCATTACTCAGCTGATATCTGAAGCTCTCTGAGTGGGTTGATTTTGATGAGCTGCAAATCAGACTCAATGACATATTCCCCTTTGAGGCTTACTTTTGTAAACTATAGAAACAAGTTATTTGAAGAAGTTTGTTCAATTTTATCCACATTTAATGAATGCAGAGAAAAAGAGAAATTTTTTGAAAACACACACACATATGGTCATACATACTCAAACATACATACGCACACATATTGATGTACTCACACACATTCACAAACTCACACTCTCATAAATATACGCACACTCATAGATACTCTCATGCACACATAGCCATACATATGTACATATCATCACACATACACCCACTCACACGTATATATACTCTCTCTCTCACACACCCACCTACTCATATATAATTACATGCACACATTCACATGTACCAGAACTGTTTCTATACTACTGTACACTAATAATCAAAGATCTAAAAGAAGAAGAAAATTCGTTGAATTCATTGACTCCAGGTCTCCTGTGGTTTTGTAAATTGTTGAAAGGCCTAATGAAAATGTGGCCTCCAGTTCAGTAAAGCTTATCTCACATGGTAAGGGAATACAATGTAAGTAAAATTTTTGTGAAATGACAGGGCAATATAGTGTTTCCTGATAACAATTTGGCAATGCCGGCAGAGTTACTTGTACATTGGGTATATTTGCTGCCAAAGTGGCTGTGATTGACACACCACCGTACTCCCTCTGCCCTGCCCTGTGGCCTAGTGGCTGGTGTTTGTAACTAGATGCTTTATGGACAGTTCTCAGTTTTGAATAATTCTCATTTACATCTGTTTCATGATGCAAAATCTTAGTTACTATGATCTTGAGACTAACACCCAGCATGTAGAATCAGTTAAAAGAAGCCAAGATCAGTTCATCTTTTGGTATAAAAATGAAAAAAAAACATTTTAATTGTCTGAGCATGCAGCTGTGTCTACCAAGTGAGACAAAGTGCTAAAATATACAGAACTGTGGATGGTAATTAAACTATAAATCATGATTCCCCAAACCCCAAGGCATTCGAGGGAGAATGAGGCCTTAGCCTAACACAGACTACTCATTCACCAGAAAATTCAGATATTTTCTATGACTGCTTTACATTTTATTTTTACAATACAGGATTTCTCACTAAACATGCTGCCCCCTCACTTCCCTGGGCTGACTGGCCAATGGGCTCTAGGGAGCTAATTATCTTCCTATCACTAGTGCAGAGGTCATAGACGGTGTTGCCATGCCCCGACTTTTGTAGATGCTGGCGATCTGAACTCAGGTCCTTTTACTTTCACAGTAGGTACTTTACCAACAGTCATCTCTTCAGCCCTTCTCATCGGAGGATGAGATAATATCTTAGGACAGATACAGACTTTCAAGTTGCAGAATAAGTGATAATGCTATGGTTAATTGCAATACTTACCCCTTTTATGAAATTTTAGCTGTCTTAGGCTACAATGCATACTCCCATTATTTGGGAAAGCCAAGAAGAAAGGTTTTGTTTGCTTTTGTTTTTACAGATCAGAAGACATAGGCGGAGGCAACTTAAAACACTTACTTAAAAGTTTTGACTGGAGTAAGATACCTTGGCAAAGAATTGCATTTCTTTCCTCAGAGTTCAGAAGGGTGGGAGACTTTGCAAGCAGAATAAATTATTTAATGACCTAGATGCATCTTTTTTGCATTAAGATGAAGTTGCCATTTTTGCTCTTTTGTAATTGCAAATGAGAGAAAAAACAGACTCATGGCAGCTGGCAAAAAAAGTCATTTGGCTTATAAAGTGTGTATAAAATGTTACAAAAATTTCAGGCATCCCCTGAGATTTTAGAGGTCCCCGGTGTTTTATTTTGCTTTGGTAATCCCATATATGATCTCCTCCAAAGTCTAAATTGAAAGGTTATTGCAGGTTTGGGTTTATCCAGTTTGCTTATTCCCTTCAGATATGTTGAGTTGAGAAGTACAATCAGTATCTGAACACACACAGACACACACGCAAGCACAGACACACACACTCTCTCACACACACCTAGCTACCTAAATCAATAATATCTGTAAAGTACACTCTGGAACAAAGAATTACAAATTATATCTTCTTATTCCTATCGTGCATAAGGAAATGTGCTTTACTGAGCAAGCTCTGGTTTCATTGTTTCATTAACCTACTCATGAAGCCAGTCATCTTTCTCAGATCTTACTTCTAAATTATGTGTACAGCTCTTGCACTGGTGGATTCACACATGGAGAGGAAGAAGTACAGCACTTTGTGGATTAAAGTCTTCATTTTAAATAATTGAAAAGTATGGGGAGAAAAGAAGAAAAAGTAGTGATGACATCACCAAATTAATATTAATGTTATTTTCCAAAGTGTTTATCTCAGTTTCTCTTCCTTATATTTTTTCTTCCAAACTGAAAGATACTTTAAAAAGAAAATTACACAGCATCCTAGTTAGGGTTACTATTGCTGTGATGAAACACCATGACAAAAAGCAAGCTGGTGAGGAAAGGGTTTATTTGACTTACACTTCACTGTTATAGCTCGTCATTGAAATAGGACAGGACAGTAACTCAAACAAGGGAGGCTCCTGGAGGCAGGAGATGCAGCAGAGGCAATGGAGGGTGTTATAGACAGGTTTGCTTCCCATAGCTTGTTAAGTATGCTTTCTTATAGAACCCAGGACGAGAAGCTCAGGAGGAATGTCATTACCCACATGGGCTAGACTCTCCCCCATCAACCATTAACTAAGAAAATCTCTTAACAATGCAGGTTTACTTAGAACCTAATCTTACGGAGGCATTTTCTCAACTGAGGTTCTCTCCTCTCAGATAACTTTATATTTTGTCATATTGACATAAAAGTAGCCAGCACAAACAGTAAATGAAGAATGTGCAGTAAGGCAATTAAGAACAGGAAAACAGCGTTTCTTCCCCCTCCCCCTTTATCCTTCCTTCCCTCCCTCCCTCCCTTCCTTCTTCAAGAGTCTAAGCTGGATTCCTTGATGACTTAAACACAGAGAAAATGTCAGCTCTGTTATGATTCTCTCTAAAAATAAATCTTACCTTTAGTTAATTTTTTATTTTTGAACGTGATAGAACATTCACGATCCATTTGTATTGTTCCTAAAAATGCAAAATATCAGTAAGCTGAAAGCATTATGGTTTTGAAATTTTTATTGATAGTTTTGTGCATGAGTATTGCATTTATACTATCCTACTCTTCTCCCCACTCCAACTCCTCCCACATGCTTACACTTCCTCTTAAATTAATGACCGCTTCTTCTGCAGTTATTATTGTTGCATATATATGTACGTATGTATATGAGTCCATTTAATGTCACTGCTCACATGTACAGTTGCATTAATCTGACTATTTGGGGTTAGATAACCTATCAGGGGGCTCATCCCTGGAGAAGATTGATTCTCCCTCTGTCAGTAGACATTGATTGCCTATAATTCCTCATCTGTTGGGTTTTGTGAAAAATTTCCCAAATTTGCATATCAGCTGATGTTGTCATTATGTAGTTTTTGTTCAGGCAACTGTATTGTTGAGATTTCAAGAGTGCAGTTTCCCTGTTGCATCTGCAGACATTATCTCACAGCCGGTGTCCTGGTTCTCTGACTCTTACAGTCTTTCCATCCTCTCTTCTGTGGTTTCTCTCTGACCCTAAGAATAGCAGTTGCACTGCTGATAGATAAATTGAGGTTAGACTATCTACAGTTACCTATTCTCTGCCCTTTCTCTGCTTGCAGATCTCTATGCAAGTCTCCATGTGTTGCACAGAGAAACTTGTCTGATAAAAGGTGAGAGCTACACTTACCTGTGGGTATATGGATAGACATTTAGAATGCAGCTAGAAATTATACAGGTTAGGACAATGGGATTGGTAAATTCTCTATTTTAGTGTAAATGCCAGCTATGATTAAAATTAAAACCAGTTTTAAAAAACTCAATAAAATCAATAAAAATTGAGAGAAAAATAAAGAAAACATTTGCAATAAGTCCGTACATGCTTTGGAATATTTCCACAGCTGTACATTTAACTCTTGCTTCCAAAATTTATTGTCTGAAAGGAAGAGCATTGCAATTTTGTCAGGATGATATTCTTTTGTAGTTGCAGATATGTTAGTCAAATACTTCTACTCAAGAGAAAAAGAAACAAAAATGTGCAGTTATCATGGAGGATAATGCAGTACACATAGAAAATGACACCACCAGAAAACTGATTTCATATAGACTTGGGCTAGTTGAAGGTTCAGAATCATATTTTCTTGATGACGAAGGAAAGAAATCGATGCAATTAGGCATGTTTCTGAACCTTTTTAAATATACAGTAAGTATTAGGCTAGCTCAAAGATGAAAATAGAAATGTACCAAATGGATTTCTATTCTCCTAGTGCTACCAGTGTAGAGGGAAGCTTAGGTTACAGAGGGTGTGGTTGTAAACAAAGTATTGACAGTATAGTCAACCAGCCCAGGCTTTTCAATATCAGCACTTGCTCTATGTCTGAGTTGCTAAACAAACTAGAATCCACCAAATACAAATCAATGATTGTTCTTGAAGAGCTTGAAGGTTGTTTAAATAAAACCATACACTCTTGAGAGGTATGCTTCTTAAAATGGGTGAAAGTTACCAAACATTTTAAGGCAATATCTTAGTTTAAGCAAAGCCAGAATATATAGAAGTTCTTAATTAACTTGTTGTTTCCTGAATGAACCTATGATAATTATCCATTAATATGGGAACTTACTATTCATATTGTATGGCCTGTGTTTGTAGCCATTGAACATATGCAAATTAAGGGCATGTATGGTGAATGAAGATGTTAGAAATGGTTTGGGTTGAGGAGCTGTTAGATAGCCATGAAGGCCACCGTGCTAGATGTAATTAACTTACAGTTAAATAAGCCAGAAACAATTTCAGTGATTGATATATTTACAAGGGGAAATTTGATTTGCATTATATCACTGCTGTCAAATGAAGAGAATGATTTGAGAGAACATACATATCACAGTGCATGAGGTTTTGTCCCCTCTAATTACACTTAGAAATAACATATTACAGTGTGTTTCAGTAGTGAGCATGCCCAGGCTTCTCTCAGTGGAATCAGGGGCATCTGTATCTGCTCCCAATGGTGACTAGACTTCATTTACATAGTTCCCTAAATCATTTCATATTTTTTCCTACATCTTAGAAAAGATACTGAAGGTTGAATATTTTCTGGAATCTGGCATTGGGTTAGCCTGATTCGGGTGTTGCAAAAAAATTAAGCTTTTCCTTTATTACTCAGAACCAAAATGAAACAGATGGTAGGGTGAGGAATGTGGGGGTTGTCGATAGATTTCTTTCCAAAAGGATTTGGTGCTAACATAACATCCCCAGTCAACTGGAGCATCTTTATATTACCAAATATAGAAAGTAAAGATGTCACTGGTTGTCTTATAATTTTTTTGTGCTGATTGAAAAGAAACTGTGTTTCCTTGGGCTGGTTGATATCTGCTTAGTATGGAGCAGATGCACACTTCAAAAAATTATCTTCTATGTTTATGAATGATGATTTTCATTTATAACTAATGATTTTTTACCTATAATTAGATATATTCTTGTAGGTATTGATATATGTGAGTACGTATACCAAACAATTTAATTGTTGTGCTATAAACTAGTGACTGATTTCCAGTGTAGAAACTTTCACAGTTGATGGGACAGCACAATGGCACAGTGATTACACAGTTTTATCTGTTCACTGTGTAACCAGTGTTGCCAGTTTTCAGCGCCAGAACAAATCTATGACAGTACTTTTCTTGTATATGGCTTTTGTTTACATTATTACAGAGGATCAAATATTTATGTCTACATGTCTTTTTCAAGTTTTGTATATGAAGGGTGTAAAGTAACCAGTTTTATTATGCATACATTCTTTTGACTTTATCCCACTTTTCGAAGTGAACATAAGCTACTTCCCATCTTTATCCTTAAATTGGTCAGTCTTATGCCTTGACAGCCATTAATAAACATGTATTGGACGTCCACAGCTTATTTTCTGACTCTAAAGCATTTTGAATCTCAACATTATCACCTGTGTATATTATTCTGTAATAAGAATTGCTTTTATTACTATATTTTTATGGATAATTGTGAAATGAGTGAAAAGCAGGTAGTTTTTTTTTTCTCATCTATATATGAACCAGGTGCTTGCAGAACCAGGAAGACAAGGAACAGAAGGGAGCAGAGAATCAAAATACCTTTTTCCTATCTACTTGATACAGTGATAAGAAAAGCTGCCATAGTTGAATATGGACAAACCTCAGCATTTTGAAAAACAAACAAGGATCTGAGAGTAGTGCAATCCTAGAATTTTAACTAACAGGTCTAAAATGAAATCCATATATTTTCTTCGTTGCTTATGCTGTTATTGGAAAGGTACAGAGACTGTGAACCTTTTTTCTTCTTCCTGCAATGAGGATACTGGTACCATTTGTTAAGCTTGTTGGAAAGCTGGGAATATTGTACACATACATAGCAGTCAACCAGCAGGTGAGAAGCAATGGTCGTGTGCCAGGTGAAGACCACACAGGGCTAATTTTTCCACTTTATCAATTTTTATTTTGATGCACTAAAATAAAAACAGCAGAAGTGACACCTGATTCTGATTTTTATGTTTTTCAAGTTTAAATGTTTTTGTGCCTCAAGTTTAGACTATTTCAGTTGGTATCATAGAACATACCTCATGAAAATTGTTTCTGTACACCAGTGTCTACCCGAAGCTTCCTCTGCAACCATAAGGACGTAACCTGAAGTTCATCCTTGCAGAGTTATTTGTAGTATGCCAGCATGCCAGCATCATTATAGAGATAAAATGCAATCTAAGATATAATTTGTTTTTAGTTACAAGGAAAAATGTTGAAGAAAAGGGCAACTGTCCAAAGTGAGAGATTTGAGTGAAAAACCTGAGACCCAAACATCACACTTATTAATGATTTTCTTTATGTTACACTTTTTCTTTGAACAGTTTATTTCTGTAATATTTGACAGTATTCCTTATAAATTGTTCTAGATAAGAAGATTTTTTACACCTTTCTGTATTTTTAACAAACTCTAAACATATTTAAATGCATTCCCTTAAAATCTGTTAAAGGAAAATTAAGCTCCATCAATACAAAACAACTCTATGCATGTTTTCTCTACATGAGATAGGAATTGTTTCAGCCTGAAAAGGATGTCTAGACAGGTTGTTGAGAAAAAGTTCAATCTCAGGCTGTAGGCAAAACAGGAAAAGAACATCCATCCACTAATAAGAATTATGAATTGTGAGCCTGCAGTTAAAGACTTCTTCTGGCTCATTTTTTCATTCATAAAGTTTGCATTGTACTTTCTAAGAGCAGCATGACTTAGGAACAACAGCAGCATTCATAAATTTCTCTTAACTGTAAATGCTTTGGATTTTACTTTCATCCATCTTTGAAATTATCTTTTGTTTTTAATAACTCAATTGAAAGGCTCACTAGTGATGTTTCTAGTAAGCTTAAAATCTTCATCATAAGTATCTTTCACTTCTGTTAGCACAGTCCTCCAAGTCTAGACCTGAGGATCATTTAGAGTTGTCATTTCTACCTATTGATGTAGCTATTTTAGTGATTGGGTATTTGATGCAATGCACAGTGCATCTTAAATGTGCTTGGTAGCCTGTTGTGCTGATCCTCTCATCTTTTCAGAGTTAAACATATACAGTATGTTTCTCAGCATCAGTGAACATTCTTTACACCAATGTATTCCAAATATGATGGACTCTTAGGGACTTTAAAATCTTATAAAATATATGAAGTTTCATAATGCTACTAAAATACTCATTATACTTTTGCTTAAAGATTACTGTGGTTCTTAGTGCTTCAAAGAAAGTCAATTCATGCCTTACTAGAGATGAAAGAACACTCTATTTCCATAACCATGAAGGAGTTGTTTTTTCTAATAATCTAAATTCTATATAATTCTAGCTCTTAGCTTCTGCACTTGAATATAGTACTATACACATTAAGTTTTATTCCATTTCTATGTAGCATTTCTCACAAATATAAAATATTAAATACCCTGGCTTAATATTTTTTTTTACCTAAAAAGCACAGACAGAATTAACTAGAATATTTTGCAAGCTGCAAGACCAGTGCAATGAATAAGGGAAGAAATCCCTCCCCCTTTCTTCTGTGGATCACAGATGAGTACCAGTACAGGGTGCTGTGTCTCCCACATTGGACTCTACTGCTCAAAATGCTGCAGGTGAAACTCCTTTGCTGTCTTTGAGTCATTTGCTGTCTTTCAGTGCTATGTTGAGCAAATTGGTTTGTTTATGTAATAACCTTCTTACATAATTTTTTCACATGGTACACATGTGATAACTAAATACTGCAGAGTTTGGAAGTATGAACTGATATGGGAGTCCCTCTGTGTGTTGTGATTTACCATTAATGAATAAAGAAGCTGCAGTGGCCTGTTGATAGGGCAGAACTTAGGTAGGTGGGGAAAACTAAATGGAATGTTGGGAGGAAGAAGGCAGAGTTAGGGAGATACTATGAATCTACTGCCAGAGATAAATGTGCTGAAACTTTGCTGGTAGGCCATGACCTTTTGGTTATATACAGATTACTAGAGATGGGTTAAATTAAGATATAAGAGTTAGCCAAGAAGAAGTTAGAGCTAATGGGCCAAGTAATGATTTATTTAATACAGTTTCTGTGTGATTATTTCAGTTATGGGATGAACAAGTGACCTCCATCCAACAGTGAACTCTCTCACATCGAAGCTCAGCTTCTTCATCACTAAACCATTCTGTATTTGTCAGTGGTACTAGGAAGAGCACTGTCTCATGATTGGCGAATTAAGTATATGTCAAACACCTGAGAACCAAATCTGGCGTTCTATTGATCCCATTGCTTATCACCAATGACCTGGCCATTAAAAAATGTAGTTTTCTTTCAATAAGCTCTTTTGCAGATATAACCACTATTTCATTTGCTTTTCAAAATATTCTGTCACAATTAGTCTCTACAGTTACAGCTAAGGCTGACACAATCATCTAAAAGATAGTGTGCTTTGTCAAAGCTTGCATAGAGACCAGTGTGTGCCAGATTCTGTTGTTCTTCCTTTCTTCCCCAGAGATCTCAGTGAGAGTAATATTTTGTTGGTGGTGGTGGTTGGTTTTCTGTGCCAAAGTGATTATCTACAACTTCTTAAATATGTTGTCTAGTTATTCATCTGTTGGGGAGTTCAGCAAGCCCATGAGTGACTGAAGTTCTGAGTGTACAGAATTTCTGTGTGTATTGTTGACATGGGCACAGCCGCATAAAGAACCCACAAAGTGGCAAAGCTTCCCCAGGTGATGCTCCAAGAGAAGACAAAGCAGCCTTTGTTGGGGGTCTGAGTGCAAATGACTGAGTGGTGTGGATAGAAACTTTTAATTGCATCTTTCTCCTTCACATGCCTGAGGTTTTTTACCTACAGAGGCCTCTCCTTCAGAGACTAGCCCCTCCCACTGTGATGCATAGATGCCCTGAGATTCCAAGTAATTGAAGTAATTGGTGTGGCTCCTTCAGAGTGCACAAGTCCCACCTGAAACCATCATTTTTTCAACCTTGTATCTCTAGACTTCTTTCTTTCTTTCTTTCTTTCTTTCTTTCT
>LOJH01061084.1:0-11040 GCA_001685095.1 Ellobius talpinus
AAAGAAAGAAAGAAAGAAAGAAAGAAAGAAAGAAAGAAAGAAAGAGAGAAAAAGGTTCCAGTTTTGCAAGGGTGGCACAGAGGTTTCTGAAAACAGCTTTTAGATCACCGTGACCATCACCAGACAGAAGAGAGAGCCCACTGGGGTTAAATGCTCCCCGATGTGTTCTGACATGCCCAGCTCTCTCAATGAGAGTGACACTCTATGACAATGCCTGTGAAAAATGAGGCACCCATCTGCAACCCTGAAGCCCCCAACAGGCTCCATCAATCTGGCTGAGAAGTGGGTGCTGGCGTGGGCTTGGCCGATTGATTGCCTTTCTCCCGGACTGTCCAAGGCAGTACTAGCTCACGCCGCAGCTGTTGGCTTATATCTGCTGCCTGCAAGGTCTTCCAGGAGGTTTGGAGGGGGAGGGGAGGGCAGGCAATAGGGGTGGGATGGGCTTATGTTCCAGGTCTCAGAGGACCTAGACCTTGGTCATTTGTGACTATATGGTTTGCTCATATTCGATCTAAAGTGTGAAAAGAAAATAAAGAAAGGAAAGAAAGGACAGGAGCAGGCACTCAGTCTGAAGTCTCACCATCCATCCTTCCATCCATTCATCCATCCATCCATCCATCCATCATCCATCATCCATCCATCCATCATCCATCCATCATCCATCCATCCATCCATCATCCATCCATCTATCATCCATCCATCCATCCATCATCCATCATCCATCCATCATCCATCCATCCATCATCCATCCATCNNNCATCCATCCATCCATCATCCATCCATCCATCCATCCATCCATCCATCCATCCATCATCCATCCACCCAGCCACCAAGCATTTCCCATGCATACATGTAGCCACCCACCTCTCCTCCATCACACATTGTCCTTCATCCATCTACCCACTGACCTGCCCATCCATCATCCATCCAGATAGCCTTACATCATCCTTGCACTCACATGCTCACTCACTCACCCACTTGTTCTAGTAGGAGTTGGGATTGCACACAGCAGGACGGTCTGAAAGTTGTCTGCAGTATCCGAAGGCTTTTCCACGTAGAGTCTGTTCGACTTTGCTTTCTTTTGTGTGTTTGTTAAATGCAGCTCAGACCGGCCTCACACGTGGGAGGCATTCAGCCTATACCAGGCATATGCTAAGAACCGTTAAGCAGAGGTCATGCTTGGCTGTATTCTTTCCACAGTGCCCACCCCACATTCTCTCTCTCTCTCTTCTATTTTTAGATTACAAAATGTAACTTTTAATTAATCAATGGTGTATGCATGTGGGCACATGTGTGATCAGAGGCCAACTTGTAGGAGTCAGCTCTCTTCCTCCACCTTGTGTGAGGGACCCAGGTGCCGAACATGGGGCTTCTGCTTGGCAGCGAGACCCTTTATCCATCCACCTCACCAAATCACACATGCGGCTTCTTTCTTCCTTTATTCTTTCCTTTTATTCTTTTTCATTTTCATTTTTTTGAGACAGAATATTACTATGCAGCTCAGGATGACCTTGAACTCATAATCCTCCTGCCTCAGCCTGAACGCTGCAATGACTGGTGTGCTTCCTCATACCTGATCTCAGCTGACATATTTGAAGGCATCTGCTGCCTGCCCTACCTGGGAAGCCTCCTGTTAGTCGAGCCCATGACTTAAACTGGGGCTCCACCGGACATGGCTCTGCAGGCCAAAGCAACCAACACCCTCCCTGAGGCCAGTAGGTGGGGCTCCTTTTGGTTTCCAGGGACCAGGCAGAGGTGGCTCAGCTCTTGACCCTTCCTGTCTGTTCTTCTCTCCACAGACACACTGTCTGTACCACGGTGGTCACCGCAGATCCCACGCAGAGACCTTGGCAACTCCATTAAGCACAGGTAGGTAGGAGACTGTGCCGGTGTGTGTCAGGGGCGGTGGTGCTGAAGCCCGTGGGTGCCGGTAATGCGTCCATCTTCAGCTTCCACACCACCACACCCTTCTGTCTTTTGTTGGACCGAGGTGTCTGCACAGTAGCCTTGCCCTTAGCAAATCTACACAGGACAGTTAAAAACAGAGACCTTATGCTCACTCTGACCTGGGTCCCTCCTGATAAAGCTTTGTAGCCATGAGAAATTGCGTACCCCCTTTGGACTCCATTTTTTAAAATGTTTTTATTATCAAAAATCACACGATATACAATGAGAAGACCCTGGGATAGTATAATCAAGACCTTTAAAGAAATAACATTAAACTGTCATTTACGAAACAAGCCCAGCAGGCTAGAGAGTGTGACATCAAACCATAGTTAGAGAAGAAACTTTGATTTTTGTAGGAATAAGTTCATACATTCTGCCTATTAATGAGATGATGTATTAAGGATGTATTAAGGATGTACTTACTGGTATCGTAAAGTACTTCAGGCTCCAAATGGAGGCTCTCTACCCAGGAAACTCAAGATGGCTAGCTAAACTCATTGCTAGAGGTTACTAGAGAGGAGCGGACCAGCAGGAGGCCTTCCCCAGGATCCTCCATGGCCTGGAATTGTTTCCAACAACTTCTTGACTCTCCCAAGTTCAGCTTTCTAAAGGTTACCTCAGTCTCTTCACAGAACCAGGGGAGAGAGGGGAAGCTGAGTCAGGCCAGGATGGTGAAACTCAGTGACAGAGGAGGGGATGGAGGCCCTGGCAGATGACAGAGGGGACTGGATGCTAATTATGTTCAGTCCCTGTGATCTGAGAACCCCTGGTGAGTTTCTGTACCTGGAGGAGCCTTGGATGCCTCCTTGGCTCCTTCATGGAGCCTTCCCTCCAACCTGTAGAATTCTAGTGTCTGTGTCCCTGGGGAGCTGGCCAGTTATCTGAGGGTCTGTGGACACAAATTGACAGTCCCCAGAGGTCTGTCAGCCAGGCTGAGGGGAGAAACCCCCGGACACAGAGACAGCCTCAGCCTGGGGCAGGGCTGCTCTCTCTGCTCATGACAATTCAGCTCCAGTTCTTAAAGAAAAATGTCACAACCAGAACCCTTGGTGGAAGCTGTGAGGAGCAGTGCCGGACAGGTCAGTCGGACAGGTCAGCCGGACAGGTCAGCCGGAAAGGTCAGCCAGACAGGTCAGTCGGAGACCAGAGGCTGAGCTGTGACTCCAAGGGGACTCAAGATGAGGGCCTTTTCAAATGTTTCTGGTTTAGTTCTACCCCTGGGGTGGCCACAGTCCCTTGTTCAGTCCGCCTCTGTGTCACACACATTTCAGGCCTAGTCACCCTTCCAGTTGTGGCTCAGCCACACCCCTGGGTTCTGCCTCAGCCTCACGGGGCTGGCTCCACCCCTGGGCTTTCACTGGAAACTGGTGGTGCCCCAGCTTCTGATGCTGATGTCAAGGGGAATGAAGCATGACCAGCTTGGCCCCAGAACTGGCTTCCTAGTGAGGCGAGAGCCCCTGATGGGTGTTGTTCTTCAGTCTCACCCACCCTGCATTTCCCCCCTGGCTAGGTGTCAGGTGGGAGAAACTCCCAGCCTGGTTAAGAAATTATATTAACATCCCATTCCCCGTGCTGTCGGATGTAGTGGTATATGCTCCCAGCACACAGCGGGGTAAAACAGTGAGTTAAGAGTTCAAGGATAGCCTGAGCATTGTAATAAAATCCTGTCTCACAAAAAGCACCACCAGCAGCAGATCTCACTCTTTGTCATTGGAATTATCACAGCAAGAGCAGGGCAATAGAGAACATCCACCCAAGGGACAGGACAAAGCTGAAGAGGAGAGAAAACTGCCAGCGGACCCTGATACCTGCCCCCCCAGTCCTATGTTGCTGCTCCATGGGTCTTTTGCCATTCCCTCCCCTGAGCTGCCGCAGCTTGCAGAAGAGACCCGCTAAGCGCTGCTAAGACCCAAAGGGGCTTAACCAAGCCCAAGTGCAAAGCTGGGGAGGGAGCATCGCAAGCCAGCATCTCTGCTGTGAATATTGCTGTTTGCTTAGCTGTGGCAGCTCCAGGCTGCCGCTGGCTCGCTGTGTTTGAAGGGATGACCCAGATCCTGCAAGAGGGTAGGCAGAGGGAAGCAGCCCTCCCCCCTCAAAGTTCTCCATCTCTGAGTTGTGTAACCACGTCCAAGTTTCCCCTTTGACACTCGGAGGAGGCAGTGCAGATTGCATACAACTACTGCCGACAGTGGCACAAATTGAAAATTAAAATTAACTGTGACCCGGGAACCTTCAATACCTTTGCTGGATCCAGCCTCACCTCTGTCTTATCTCAAGGCAGAAAGCATGCCACGGCACAGGAGGGGTGATCTGCAAGTTAATCTAATAACTTCCAGATGGCCTTGGTGACCGTGACGTGTGGGGGCTTCCACACGGTATTTGCTGCAGGTGGCAGTGACTGGGGAGGGTGAACTGGTATTGTCTGAAAAGGTTTTCATTTGTCGGGGGTCGGGGACTCTACTACTGGATTTGGAGGTCCATTGCTCTCTTACGGAATTGAATTTCCCATTTGTAGGCCACCTCCAGGATGTGTTTAGTGAATAGGTGACCATAATGAACACTCAATGAACTGACAAAGCCCAATTCATTGAGCATTACCTGTGTGCCAGGTGCTACAACACCTTCAATATGCCTGACCCAGTAACTCCTGAGATCCCTGTCTAGGTTACTCCCACTTTATAAGCAAGGAAACTGAGGCTTCATGGTTTAGGCAATTTGATTGAACTTAATTATCACCTGTTCTGGAACAAACAGGGCTGGAATCCAGGGCTTATAGGCTTCCCATTCTAGGGGTTCATCCTGCTGGAGAGGGGCCCATGGCCACTGCCCCACCTCGGACATTTCCTGTTTGTTTCTCACAGGTTTTCCACCAAGTATTGGATGTCTCAGACCTGCACCGTCTGCGGGAAAGGGATGCTTTTTGGCCTCAAGTGTAAAAACTGCAAGTGAGTGATTTCCCTTTAAGGAACTTTTTACAATGCCAGATATCAATTAGCACTGAGATGGGCTTTGGCTCACTCCAGGGAGGTGAGGAGTCGGAAGCCGTCTGGGTATCAAGGAGAATGGTTCTGATAAAGTCCGAGCTGCAAGGAGATCGTAGGAAGGCTAACGTGACATGTGCTGGGGCCGGTGGGGTCTCCCATGCTCAGGGTCTCTATTGTGGTTGTGAATGTGAACAGTTTCCCACAGCCTCATGTGATCGGATGCTCGGCTGCCAGCTGATGTTTCGGATCCTTTTGGACACGGGGTGGGAGTCTGACTGGCAGGCATTGGGTTATAGGAATAGATGTTAACTGTTCTAGGCCAGCTCCCCTTCTGCTCCAACTTTTCCTTACTGCTGCTAAGACAGGACCTCATGCTCCCACCACTAGGCTCTCCCACCATGACGGACTGTGTCCCCTGATTTATAGTTGCCCCACATATTCTGTCATAGAAAAAGTAACTAATACACCATTGAAGGTCAGTCACTGGCTGATTTCTCTTCTAGCTGCCCTATAATAAACCTTTTAAGCTCCATGATCCTTGGAGGCCTCTGTGTTTCCCTTGGAGCTTCACAAAACGGACTCGTATATTTTGAAAGTAGGCACAGACAATTCAGAAATAGGTATGGCCATGGATTTGGTTCAATAAAACTTTATCCATGAAGACAGTTGACAGCATGGGTCCAGCCCTGTGGTTTGCTGATAGCTTTGATAATTTGCAAAGTTCTTTCCCTTCTGTTCTTTCTCATCCTGCACTGTCTCTGAGAGTGTCTTATGATTTCCCCATTTTATATCTGTAAAAACTGTGTCTCAGCTTGGAAAAGTCACAGCTAAGAAGTAGGAGTGAGGACTTGAACTCATGCCCCTTAATTCCTGCTCCATTTCTTTCTATGACTTTATGTTGGATGCTTATTCTGGCCAAGAAGTGGGAACATCCCGACCCCCACTCCTTCCCCCTTCCTTATACACATTCTCTGTTATGTCTGAAGATTAGAAAGAAGGCATGAGGAAACATTGACACCAACCATGGGCTCTGGAGGCAGGTTAAACCAGGTTCAAATCCTGTCCCTGCCATTTAGTAGCTGTGTGACCATGGGCACATCCCTTCACATTTCTTTCCTCATATGCTGCTCTGTGTGTATCTGCACACATGTATTAACTACCTACTCAGGTCCAGCAACTACAAAACTGACACATTTGACCGTATGGAAAAGACGGGGTGAATATGTGTCTGCTAGAGACACTCGCCTGTCTGGTGGCCTCACCTAAGCAAGTTAGCCACACTGAGCTCCCTGATAGCCTGGGCTGTTGGGAGGAGTAATTATTTCCAGCCCCTGGGAATCCTTTAGCTCATGGCCTAAGGGTGATTGGGAGAGTAATTGCTGGGATATTAACATTCTGAGCTGCTGTCCTCCGTGGTTCCGGGCTCTCCGATGGCTCCTCAGCTTTCTGACTCTGAGCTGCACAGGGGCAGGTGCTTAGGTCTGGCACAGAGGCTGCCTGATCTCCCCAGTACACCTGCTGCCTTGGAGATGTCTTGACTGTATCAGGTCGTGCTGTGTTCTGTGGGGGAAATGCCTTTCACACCCTCACACCTGCTGCGTGGAGGCTTTGAAGTCAAGTAATTAGGTGACAGGGGCGCAGCCAGGAGTCAGTGAGGCTGAACACTCCTCAAGCCTTTTCAATTTTCAGCACTGGAGGTGGGACCCAGAGGTGGCTTTCCTCCCTGCCTCCTGTTTTAGGAGTAATGAGCAAAGCCTGAGACCCTGCCAGGGATTGGGAGAGAGAGGGGGCTGGGTATAGGAGAGAGAGACAGTCACATGGAGATGAGGCTTTGGAAGTCAACAGTGCTAAGTTTGGGTCCCATTTCTGCTTGAAGTCTTAAGAGGCACACCATCTTGACCTTCTCGGAAGAGCGGACGTGATATTGGCTCCCATCACTGGACTTCTGGGAGGAGTCACTGAAATGCCCTCGCCTCACACTGCTATCCAGGAACATTTCCTCCACTGCCTCTTACTCTACCTTATGCAGTGTAGCTCCTAGCACATGGAAGGGTGAGGTCAGAGTTCAGACCAACTCTGTTTGGATGGCATCCATGACTTCACCAGCGTGCTCAGCCCTTCAACCATAACAGTTGCTGCTGCTGCTGGTATGGAGCCCAGCTGTGAGTCTGTCCCAGCCACACACCTCTGTCAGCTACAACAGGAACAGGAGCCAGCTCCATGACATAGCTGTACAGGCATACTGAGGCTCGCAATTGAGACCCGCACTTATCTTATGGATAACGTCCCTGGGAGCCTTGGTTAAAGTGAGAGGGGGTCAACATTTATTAGCATGTGTTTGCAAGGACCGACAAAAAGGTGGAGGAATAAGTCTGAGTGGAACTGAGAATGAGGGGGCTGGAGGTGGGCAAGGCATCTCACTCGTCATTCAACTAATATTTGCCAGCTGGATAATCATTATTGCAGGTTAAGAAGCCATTGTCTGTAGTGCTTGGAACCAAAAGTGTTTTTACGTTTGAAATGCATTCTGACTTTGGAATATCTGAATAATGCAGACATTTGCATATGTGATGAGATGTCTTGGAGATGAGACCCAAACTTCCTTTGCGCAGGGTTTTTGGTGAGCGCATATTTAAACTCAGGTTAGGCATGGGGTTGCTCCACCTGTGGCCCTGTGGGAGCTCAGAAAGTTTCAAACTGGAAGCCATTTTCGATTTCAAATTTTTGAACTAAGGATGTTTAGCTTTAAAACATTAATACTATGTACCAAAGGGTTTTCCAGGCACCAGAAGCAACAACCGGGGATAAAATGGACAAAATCCCCGGACCGGTGGAAACTATCTGTGGGTGGAGTGGGAGACAGGTAGATGGAAAATGAAGTCAATCTGGCTAAAAAGATGGTGTGATGTTGGATGATATTGGCTGCTGTAAAGAGCAGAGCAAACATGGTGCCATGCATGGAGACTTGTCATCTCAGTAGTCAGGTCTGGAGATGAGGCGCAGCCTGGGCTGTATAGTGAGACCCTGTTTAAAGAAAGAGGGAGGGAGAGAGAGAGAAGGGATGGCAGAGGAAAGGAGGCAGAGAGGGAGGAAGGAAGAGAGAAGGAAGAAAAGGAGGAAGGGAGGGAGGGAGGGGAAGGAAATAGGAAGGGCCACAGTAAGAGGCTACAGTTTTAATTCAAGGGCTCTGGGAATTTTAAGCTCTCCTCTCACCTGGGTCTTGTGTGTCGTCATCTGTTCAGAAATGCACGCGGTATGTGTGTATGTAAGACATATGGCTTCCTGACTGTGGGTGCCATGCGACAGCAGCCACACGCTCCTGCCGCCACGTCTTCCCAAGCGTGATAGCCTGTACCCTCAAAATGTGAGCCATGGCAAACCCTTCTCCCCTTAAGTTGCTCCTGTCAGGCACTTTGTCACAACAGTGAGATTAGTCACCATTGCAACTGTTAAGAAGAAAAAGGTAAACAAGATAATTGCCCTCAGGAGTTCTTGCCCCTCCCTCACCTGGCCCATTATGAGTGCTAATTAATGGACCCTAACACCATTACTGGCTCGACAAATCAGCGTTGGGATATCCCTCCACCCAGGAAGTCAGAAACTTCTCCTTCATGCCCAACCCCTCTCCCCCTCCGCAGCTCTCCTCTTAAGTGCCCACTTCCTCCGGAATTATCATCAGCTGTCTTGTTGGGAGTCTGAATAGATTAATGAGCTAATAGGAAATCAAGGCTCCGAAAGCAATTTCCAGTTATCTAAATCGAGGCGTTCTCATCTAATCGGTTCAGGAGTGTGGAAGGGAGCTGCGTGCAGAGTGGTCCAATGTCCACACTCTCCCTACATTGTTTCACAAGTGTGGATGCAGCTGCCAGGGCTTGCTCTCCCATTCGCACAGGGATGGATGCTGATGGGTTTCCCAGCTTTTGGCTTGGCGTTGTCTGCGATCCACCCTCCTCCCCTTCCATGGGGGTCTGAAGCGCTGACGTCTCATTTATAGGAATCCTCTTTAGCCTTTCCTCCTGGCCCCCTTTTTAGAAGCCACTGTGTAGCTCAGACCAGCTAAGAACTCAGCTATGTAGCCCAGGCTGGCCTCAAACTTGTGATCATCCTCCTGCCTCAGGCTCCCTGGTGCTAGAATTATATATATGCACCACCACACCTGACTCTGTCCAGTTTCTTATAGGCAGATAGTAATTTACACAAGAGTGTTTTGAGTGACTTTTGTGGTAGAAAAAGAGAATTGAAGCTGAGATGCATTTTTCTTTCTGTCTAACCTCCTGCAGTGTGATAAAGATAGAAACATCTGGGGCTGGAGAAATGGCTTGGTAGTTAAGCGTCTTTACTGCTCTTTTAGAGGACTGGAGTTCAGGTCTCAACATCCACATCAGGCTGCTCACAACTGCCTATAACTCCAACTCCAGTCGGGTCTGATGCTCTCTTGTGGCCTCTGAGGGACCTGAAGTCATGCACACATGTGCGCAGACACACACACACACACACACATACACACACAAACACACACGCATACACACACACGCATACACAGATGCACATTCAGACACTCAAGTAATTTTTATAAAGAATGAGACATTATCCCAAGCCATCAGTAGAGACGTCACATTTAAACAAACCCTGCTCATCCTCTCTTCCACACCATGCTTTAACTCTAGTTAGGTCAATACAAAAGGTTCGCACAAGGTGCCAGATAGGGGAGGCATCATTGCCACTGGTTTAGAGAAACAGGTTTGCATAATGGATCGCCCACTCCCTACCAACAAAGGGATTGCAGCCTGCATGATCCGGTTTCAGCATGCCAGCTGCCAGACATTTGCCCAGCACAACCATGAACCCATTATTATACCTTCACTCTGTGGGATAAGTGATAAGATTCCCAGCTTGAGGTTTTTAAGGATGAATTATAGGATTTTTTTTCATTCCATAATTGCAGAATGATGATAGCTGCTATTGCCCTGTTTAGCCTGGGACTTTCCCTGTTTTAGCCAAAGTCCGAAATGCTTGAACAAACTCCTTGGTCAGCCCTAAGTTAGACACTTTGTCACAGAGGCAGGTTGGTACTAGCCAAGGCATTAACATGTTTCAGTTGAGGCCACTGCCGGCTTCCGTAGGTGTGAAACTCCTGGTCAGTCCGGCAAGTGCCCTGCCTTTCTTGGGGCCTTTGAATGCCCACGCTGAGTCCCTTGGCTGCCTGTGGCTACACAGGCTGACGCTGCATTCTTTCTGCATTGGCACCCACTCATTTGCACTTGGATGGGGCTCCTGGCCCTTTCCAGTTTTGCTGTATTACAGGATCTGTTCACTGCACTTCCAGTTTCCCCCTTGCCCTGCACAATCCCCTTACCTGTGTTCTTCTATCTTAGTTTACAAAATGACTGTAGCCACAGGTGATAGGAAAATTCAGAGTGAAGGCAGCCAGGTTGATGCAGGAGCTCACTGATCCACCCTTACCAGACTGGAGACCCATGGGTGCAGCTTCTGCAGCTGCTGTGGAGTTCCTAGAGGCCTGGGGGGCTGCCCAGCAGGCAGGATGCTGGCAGGATATAATTATGAGCACGCGTTTTGAAGATCACCCGCCTGAAGCCCGAACTGGCTTTTCCACGAATAGAGAAACTTCACTTCTTGCAAAAAAACATCCTGGGAATTAATCATCTATTATGTGTAATAGTTTTTATTATTATAGGGGAAAAGTTGAGCCCTATTATAGTTATTTGTAAGAAAGAGATTCACATAATTCTAGAAACTGAGGTGGGAACTTGGTATGGTCATGGTAATAACAACGCTACTGATAGTGTCAGTGATAAGATGGTGATGATGGTGGTGAAAATAGTGATAGTGACGATGATTATGCTCATGGTGATGGTGATGATAGTGAGGATGATGATGACGATGATGGTAATGATGATGGTGATGGTGATGGTGGTGATGACAATGGTGGTGATGATGATGATGGTTATGGTGATGGTGAAGATGATAATGGTGGTGATGGTGGTGATGGTGATGGTGAAGATGATAATGGTGGTGATGACGATGATGGTAATGATGATGGTGAAGATGATAATGGTGGTGATGATGGTGATGGTGAAGGTTATGGTGA
>LOJH01061086.1:0-11039 GCA_001685095.1 Ellobius talpinus
TTGTCTCTTAAAGAGACAGAAAACCATTACAGTGTGTGTGTGTGTGTGTGTGTGTGTGTGTGTGTGTTGCGGTGGGGGGACCCTATTTCTGGTTGGTAATGGCCAGTAAGATAAGAGTTATTGATGCCAGTATTAATAATCAATCATGCAAAACAGGGCTCTTTCCTCAGGAGAGTTTCTTTGACCCCTTCCAGACTGGCTTTTTCTTGTGTTTTTTTTTTTTTGACTTTCTCTCCGCTGCTTACATATACCCAGGTATCTACCAAAGTATACATGTAATGTGTGAACCCTTTTGGCCAAATCTAAACTGGCCATTGGTAGTTCCTTTCTGTGAGTACTCATTCGTGTTGTTGGTTTTCTGGTTTGTGGTAGTGGATGGTTAAACAACTGTCCTTCTGTTTGCTTGAGAAAAACTTTTTTTTTGAGACAGGGTTTCTCTGTGTAGCTTTGGAGCCTGTCCTAGAACTTTCTCTGTAGACCAGGCTGGTCTTGAACTCACAAAGATCCACTGTCCCTGCCTCCTGAGTGCTGGGATTAAAGGTCTGCACCACCACCGCCCAGCTGAGAAAAAGTTTTTAATTATAATGATATAACTAAACAAATTCATAGAGACCTGCCTGCCTCAGCCTCCTGACTGCTGGGTTTAAAGGCATGCACCACCACACCTGGCAACAGCTGGAACTAATTTTTTTTCTGTTTATTTACTTTGTTATGTAAGAACTCCTGCCAAGGTGAGTTGGGAATCAGGGTCCAACTTGTGGAAGTCATCCACTCCTTCCACCATGTGGGGCTGGGAGTAGAACTCAAGTCTCCAGAATTGGCAACAAGTGCCCATACCCACTGTAAAGCCTGTTTAACTTTGAGCCAGTGTGGCTCTGTGTAGCTCAGTGTCTCTGTATAGCTCAGGTTGGTCTCATTCTGCCTCTGCCCCCCGCCCCTCCAGGCACTTAGACTGCAGGCTTGCAACCCTATCCAAGCATGCACACACATATGCGGTTGGCTGTGGACAGCACTAGCCCAGGTCCTTCACAAAGAAGATGGCTGGCCTGAAAGAGCTAGCGTCACAAAGAGTTACAGAGCACAGGTCCCTCCAACCTGACTTGGCCCAATCTGGGCCTCTTCTATTTGTTCCTTTTTTGTTTGTTTGTTTTGTTTTGTTTTGTTTTCTCATTCGGGCCTTTGTGTTGGACAAAATGTTCCAGTTATGCTGGTTTTGTTTGCAGTGATGACAGGCAAAGGCTGCTGCCTCTCACATGACTTTGGCTGTTGGGGGTGGAGGCGGTGGCGGCGGCTGCTGCTTTAGGTGTCACCTGGGTGGGTGCAGTGGTGTTGAGACCGGAGGATTCTTTCACACGCCGTGCACTTGTGAAGGCGTTTCGTGCTGAGAACTGTTTGTTTCTCTGCCTTGCAAGCTGTCGGATGCCTTCTCTCTGCAAAGCTGATTCCCAAGAATGTAACCCTGCTAAACACTGCCATAGGTACCTCTCTTCCAACCAAGCCTGTGTCTATGGCTCTCACTCTCTCAGTTCAGTGGGTCTTATCTAGCCAGAAGCAGGCAGGCAGGCTGCTGTGGCTTCTTTAGTAGGGTTACCATAAGCCAGGGAGGCAGGAAGTGTCTGAAGGCTTAAGATCATCAGCTCGTTATGGATAGGCAACTGGCTCCAGGGACCAGGAGGGTAACCAGAGGGTATCTCCAGTAAACTCTTCATGGGCCCAGGCCACTTGTGCTCCCAGCCTTGGTGGTACCCTACAGTGGTAAGGAAGATTGGTAATCTGAGGAGAGTAAAGATACCAAACAGTGTTCTCAAAGTATGTTCTCCAGACCATTGTTGCCATTGGACCGGAAATGGCTACTGTCTCAGGTCAAGCAGCCCCAGAGACTGCCTGTCTGCCTGCTTCCAGTTTATAAAAGGGACTGGGATTAAATAAATCTGAGAAACACTGAGTTAAATAAAGCAAAGCCTATTTATCTGGCAACAGATCTCAAGTCCATACTTCATGAAGAGCACTGTAAATTTTTTAGACAGGAATGCAGGGGTATCCAACCTCTAGACAGGAATGCAGGGGGGTCCAACCTCTAAACAGGGATGCAGGGGTGTCCAACCTCTAGACAGGGATGCAGGGGTGTCCAACCTCTAGACAGGGATCCAACCTTTTGACATTGACACTTGATGGTGTCATCTACAAAGTTCCCACTTCAAAAACGGTGCAATTGAGTTACCAAAAATAGTGATAATAATAATTTTGAAAAGTCTCAAGCAGAGTGTGGTGACACAAGCTTTTAATAACCTGGGAGGCATAGACAGTTGAGTTCAAAGTCAGACTGGTCTACACAGCAAGTTCCAGGCCATCCAGGACTGCATAGTGAGACTGTGGCTCAAAACAACAACAGCAAATCTCCTAATGTTCTGAATAAGGATGGTTTTGTGTTGGTTGTATCCATACTTGCATGTTTCTCACTTATTGGGCTGTGAGAGCCTTTTCTGATGTAACTTTTCTTAGACGGAGTATTCAGAGCACATTCTATGAAACACCGTCCCAGGCCTTCCTTCTATTCCAAATGTATACAACCAACCAGGGTGCTCAGATATTGGTGCCAAGATGTTTGGTTTTGAACCCAGCTGTTCGTGATCTTCCTTTAGGCCTTCAACTCTGGTATGTCTTGTGATATAATCCTTCTGTACACTGTGAATATATATTATTCTCATTAGTTAATAAAGAAGCCGACCGGACAATAGCTGAACTGGATAAAGTTAGGTGGGAAAGCCAAACTGAGGATGATGAGAAGAAGGGCAGAGCCTGGAGTTGCCAGCCCAATGCATAGGGAGCAGGAGATGAATGTCCCATGTTAATAAAGGTACTGCCATGTGGCAAAACGTATATAAGAAGTATGGGTTAACTTAAAAAGTAAGAGCTCGTTAATAATAAGCCTGAGCTAATGATCGAGCATATATAATTAATATAAGCCTCAGTATGTTTATTTGAGAGTGATTGTGGAGCAGAAAAACTCTTCCCACAGTCTTGTGATTCCAGTTAGTGAGTGTGCCACAGACAGTCCTGTAGGAACCCAGACTTCCTGATATTTAAATATGTTCTCAGGGCTATCGAGATGGTTTAGAGGGTAAAAGCTCTTCCTACCAAGCCTGATGACCCATTTCAATCACCAGAACCCACATGGTGAGAAGAAAGACAGAAACAGAAGGTAGGTGGGCAGGTAGATGGGTTGCTGTGGTCTGATATAAGTAAGTGTGTCCCCTACTTCGTAATTCACATTTTGGAATCCTACCCCTCAGGGTGATGATATCATGAGGTGGGTGTTTGGGGAGGCCATTAGTCATGTGAATAAAAGCTTCATGAATGAGATTAGAGTCCTTATAAAGAGGCTTGAGAGAGTCCTTACCCTCTCTCCACACGAGGACAGAGTGAGAGAAGGTGACATGTAAGAACCAGGAGACAGATTAAGATAACAATTTTGTTAATCTTGGACCTCTTAGACTCTAGAGCCATGAGAAATAAATTTCTGTTGTTTATAAGCTACCTAGTCTCTGGTGTGTTGCTGTAGCAGCCCCAACAATCTAAGACAATAAAGTTATCTTGTTGTCTACTGAATGTGTGAGCTGAAGGGAGCAAGAGACATCATACAGAATACATTTTCTTCTTTAGCTTGGGCCAAGTTGTCTTGAACTTTGCTTTCAGCAGTCAGTGTACTGGAGGGAGAAAACCACTTATATGCAGTAAACCTTAACCTTCACTTCTTGGAACCTAGAATTTTTGCTATGCCAGGTGGTTCTGTGGCTAAACTCTGGGCTGGGAAGGGATTCTAGGTATCACACAATCTAGAATGGATATGTCAGAGGGAAAGCAAAGGCCTCTGGAGTTTGGGATGGCTAGAATCCAGTGAATGGCAATTCACTCTCTGGCTCTAGAGTTCCCTCTCATCCTAATGGGAGGAGGAGTCTTAGTAGTCTAGGCACAGGCAAGTTGAAGAAATGCTCTAAGGGATCAAGGTAAGGCCTGAAGGTGATGAAGCAGTTTATACCATGTAGAAAGAGCAGGGAAGAGGCCAGCTGGTGAGCCGATGAGGACACATCTGGCCAATTTCAAAACACACTGGAGATGAACAGGTTGTCAAGTATGGGTTGCAGAGCATGTTGCTATGAGCTATGCAAAGGTTCTTCCAGGGTGTGAAGGACGTGGACTTAGACCATAATGTGCTCAAGCCAGAAATAGCACCAATGGCTAACTTCCAATGCCATGAGCTTTCCTGTGTTCAAATTCGCTGAATTCTCCCAACCCTTCATGTGTGTAGTGAGGGGGTCTTCTCGTTATCTCCTTTGGCAATGGGGAAACCAAGTCAAGGACAGGTTAACTTATTTGTTAGAGGTCCTAGTGGTGTTAAGAACCAAGATCTGAACCCAGATGGTGTCACTTCGGTGTCACAGGGGTGCCCAACTCCGGTGCTACTTTGGGACTTGGCAGAAGTGGAGTTCAGTGGTAGTCAAGGTCACATTGAGTAAGTGGGAGTGTGAGCTCCTTGACTGCTTGGTCTGAGCTCAGGCTGTGGTGGGGAGCAGGCTTGGGCTCAGGGATGAATTTGGCTCTGCACTAAATGTCTGAAGTTCAATGTCTTCTAAACAGACATGAAGCACCATTAACTAGGTAGGGGTGGGAACTAATAATTCTAATACTAGGGAGGCCAAGGCTGAAGGCTCATGAGTTTTAGGCCAGGCCAGGCTACAATGTGTGCGGAGAAGCAGTCGGTCACCTTCACCTTTTCTTCTGTTCATTCAGCACTGGTTGAGCACCTCAGGCTTCTAAAACCCGCTTCATGCATAGGCTGCTTTTTCAGCCTCATTAATAAACAGCACACTTACAAGCTATGTGGTTTTGGCCAAGCCACCGAACTTCTCTAGACTTCAGGTTCTGCAGCTGTCTCCAGACTTAGAAGACACCCGCTTGCCACATAGCAGGCACACAATGAATATCTCATCTTTCCTGTTTACCTCCTCCTATCCAGATGTTTGCAGAGAGAGTCAATTTTGTGTGACTCTGGGGAGGCAGGTAGAAATGCTGCCAGAGGCTCAGTTTTGTCTCCTCTTGTTCTGCTAGCCCTGCCTGATTCAGTTGCGTATGAAACAGTCATTGGATTGTCGCCCGTGTGTCTACAGGTTAAATGTGGTAGATAAAGTGGTTCACATTCTCAATCTTTTGGCCAGTTGTGTCCAGATGTTTTCTGGAGCTGGACTTTTTCAAATCCTTCTTCGTATGTGTGACTGACATTGTTGCTGGCTATTGGCTTGAGCCTGTCATGTGGCCTCTGTTATTCTTTTTTAAAGATATGGTAGGGGGGACCAGTCCCATGAGGGGCTGCAGTGGGCCACCGGGGCCTCAGCATGTCACCTTGGTAGGTGGGAGACGCAGCGGGTAAGAGACAGACCGATACGCCATGCAGAGAGAGTTTGGGTATAGAGTTTATTTAGTGGGTTATGGAAGGAAGAGGAAAGGGGAGAAGGGGGAAGAAGAGAGAGAGACAGAGAGAGGGGGAGGGGGAGAAAGTGGGGAAAGAGAGAGAGAGAGAGATACTTCAGGAGAGATACAAAGAGAAAGAGCAAAAGAGAAAGAGCACAGGCTGGAGGAGGTGGGAGATCCTCTTGCCTTAGTGGAAGGGGAGGGTTGGGAGTGGGCAGGACTTGTCTCTTAAAGGGACAGGGTACCCACCCAGGTGATAGGACAGGCCAGCAGATCATAACAGCCTCTCCGTGAGTGCATAGCAACTGAGCTCCAAGAATAAGAGTTCCTGTAAGTGGAGACTGCTTTCTCATTTCCTGGCCACCCAGACCCAAATAATCACACAAAAACTATATTAATTACAATACCATTTGGCCAATGGCTCAGGCATATTCCTAGCTAGCTCTTACATCTTAAATTAACCCATCTCTATTACTCTATGTATCACCACAAGACTGTGGCCTACTTGTAAGTTTTCAGCATCTTTCTCCTCTGGCAGCTACATGGTGTCTCTTTGACTCTGCCTACTCTCTCTCTATATCTTTGTTTGGCTTTCCTGCCTGGCTATATTCTGCTCTGCCATAGGCCAAAACAGCTTCTTTATTAACCAATGGCAATAAAATATATTCACAGCATAGAGAGGGGAATATCACATCAAGTTTCTGAAGACTAAGTGGAAGCAAAAGCTTTACTTCCATCGTAGTCACAAGTTGGCCTAGATTCAAGTAGAGGCAAGACAGGCCACATCTGCCACAGCAAGATGGGCAGTGTCACCGTGTGAGCATATGTGAGATGAGAGGGGAGCATTAGTTGCAGCCATTTTGGACAATACGATCTGCTACTATGACCTAGTAGTAAGAACTTACAGAAGGAAGGCTGTGGCCCAGCTTCTAGGGCTCCAGTTCCCAGGGCACAGAATAAGTGTGAGTCCTCTGATGAAGAGGCCTTTAGTGGGATGAGGAAGAATTCAGTGATGCCAACATTGTTCTTCTTTGTTTGTTTATTGATTTTTCGAGATAGGGTTTCTCTGTGAAACAGCCATGACTGTCCTGGAACTCACTCTGTAGATCAGGCTGGCTTCGAACTCACAGAGATCCACCTGCCTCTGCCTCCCAAGTGCTGGGATTAAAGGCATATGCCACCACTGCCCAGCTAGATTGTTCTTTAAAAAGTTATTTAAATGAAGTTTTATTGATGCGTCTAGTATGCGTGTGCAGATGCCACAGCATGCATATAGAGGTCAGAAAAGCTTTGCTGGAGTCAGTTGTCTCCTTCTACCTCATGGGGTCAGGTACTCGAACTCAGGTCACCCAGTCTTGGTGCGACCACCTTCCCCCACTGAGCCGTCTCAGAGGTCTTCAAAGTTGTTTTTGGAATTCTGGGACTTCAGAGTTGGTGAGCTATTCCCTGAGGGCAGTGGGCAAAACACAGAGAAGATGTGGAGTAATAAGATCTGACATTATGGGAATGTCCTAGGGTTAGGGAAGAGGCTCAAACATTCCTTTGGCTATAGTCTACCAAGTATGCTTCCAGGAACCAATGACGTTACATTGTGGGGGTGGTAGGGTGCAGCTAGGAGCTAGGGGATGGGGAACTACTTTTGGGTTGGAAGTCAGTGGCACTCATTTTGGTGCCAGGTGAGACTCTGAGCCTTTTTCCAGTATCCCTGTCCTACCCCAAAGTAGTTGACCATTTCTACCAGGCAAAAAGAGATCATCTGGTCTCCTCTTGGGTAGGCTGGGGACAAGTCCACATCCTGCATAAGCAGAAGTCCATACACACATACACACACACACACACCATCACATACACCATCACACACCATCACACACACACACCCCATCACACACACACACACCACACACCATCACACAACACACACGATCACACACATACACGCCATCACACACACACACCACATACCATCTCACAATACACACGATCACACACATACACACCATCACACACACACACCACCAGACACACCATCACACACCCCATCACACACACACACACCACACACCATCACACAACACACACGATNTCTCACAATACACACGATCACACACATACACACCATCACACACACACACCACCAGACACACCATCACACACCCCATCACACACACACACACCACACACCATCACACAACACACACGATCACACACATACACGCCATCACACACACACACCACATACCATCTCACAATACACACGATCACACACATACACACCATCACACACACACACCACCACACACACCATCACACACCATTACACCCATTTCTATAAACTTAATAGAAAATGACAGTACCTTTGAAATGAATCTTTAAAGAAGCAATTCTCTGGGAGGAAACAGAATATAATCTATGGAAATACACACAAGCCAGCTCCAGTGAGAAACAAGAAAAGAATCTGCCTGCTCCACCCCCATTGAATGAGGCAGAGATTAATCCCCTGAAATCAAGTGCATCAATTATACATGGATGGGAACCGGCTGGGGAATGAGGTGTCTGATAGGGTGTTGATGGAGATGAAAATGAGGCTTGAAAGATCAATTCTACTTTTGAATCAGCTCCAAGTCCCACGGAAGGCCCTGGGCCCACTGGCAGAAAACACCCCGACTTGCTTCACTGGAACATAGCCTCCCCAAGCTCTTCAAACACGCACCTTCCAAAGGAATGGATAATGTTTTGAATGATATTTCTGTGTGTCGCTGGGAATAATAAAAAGACAATAAAAGTTTGAAGGCCCATATTTTTGCTGTCCGATGGCTGATGTAAATAAACTTCTAAGAGACAGGTAAGAAGTTTTATGGTGTGGCTTGTTGCCTGCCAAGGTAAGAGATGGGTGGGCCTAAGTCTGGCAACAATCATCTCTTGCAATGTGGCCGTTGCTGTTTGTCCATCGGCCTGTCCCTTAACCACTCTGAACTAACTGCTCCTCTATTCACTGACCCACTTCAAACTTACATGTCCATTCCGTGAACTGTGTGCCTATCGTGTGGCACACACTGCTGTGTACATAGCTGGTACCATAGCGCTGATACAAAGATGAACATAGCAAGAGCTTCTGAGTCCCAGAAACGCGGCAGATAAACTGCAGTGTGGAGCCACCCAGTCAGTGTTCAGCCAACGCAGGGCAGAAGGTTTGAAGGAAACCTGACAGAGAGCAGCGATGGTCTGCTGGAGCCTCACAGAACACCTACGAGCACCTTTAGGATATCCTCTGCTGAGGAAGATGCAGGAGGAAATGACTTTCACTTGCAGGCTGAAGCCATGGAGGCAAGATGGACCAGGGAGAGAGCGATGGCTGAAGTAGCTCCACGTAGAGGCCTCTGCTCCCCAGGCAGTTCACAGAGCCTGGCTTATAGCAGACACTCCACACACTTTAACAGAGGGATGCACAGGTAGTGCCTGACCTGGTGGGACTTCACAACAGCAAAAACAGCACTGCCAAGTTCAGGCTTCTGTAAAGGCCTGGCAGAGGAGGACGTGACCCTTCCTTGCCTCAAATGCCGACCATCGTATTTTTAATTGTGGTGTGCGTGTGTGCGTGTGTGTGTGTGTGTGTGTGTGTGTATGTGCAGGCACGCATTGGGTGTCATTCTTAACCTTCTACCTGTTTGACAGGTCTCTTGTTAGATGCTGCATATGCCGGGCCAGCTAGCCTGTGAATATCCTGGGATTCTCCTGCCCCTGCCTCCCATATCACTGTAGAACACTGGGATCACAGACATGTGCTGCCATGTCCAGCTTTATGTGGATTCTGAGTATTCAAATTCAGGTCCTCATGCTTGGGAGATAAGGGCCTTACCCACTGAACCATCCCGCCAAATCTTCACTCTTTTCTTAAACAATATGATTGAGCCGGAGTATAGCTCAGTGGTAGAGTGCCCACTTCACATGCACAAGGCCTTGGCTACTATACCCTGCACAACATAACACCAAGGTGGTGGCACATGCCTGCTACCCAGTACTTGGGAGAGGAAGATTGGAGAATCAAAAGTTCAAGGTCATCCTTGGCTACACAGTGAGTTGGGGTTATCCTGGGCTACATAAGACCTTGTCTCAAAATATCAAATAAAATGAAATTAATTAATCAATTGATTGATTAAATGTGGTTTGGTTGAGGGTGTAATATGCATACTGAAAAGTGTATAAATCTGAAGTAGACAAATCAATGATCACTTTAAATGGAGATACACACCCACATGACTATTCTTAGATCTAAATCTAGAATATTCTTGTTCTTAATGCCTTCCACAATTTTTCTCTGACTTCTCTGCTAACGACCACAGATGCTGCTTCCATCCTATATATATAAAGGAAACAGATAATCATCTTCATCCCGGTAAATAATTCACAGGTTGAGTTTTTTCCTACTGTCATTAGAAAACAGAATGATTAATCTCAGTTCTACAATTTTAGTTAGGTACTCACCTTGACTGGCGGAGGAAACAGTCCTCCTTTTCCCCATAAAGCTGTTCCGTGGACTCTTCTCAAAGAGCCACTGCATTCATGTGCATGTATGTGTGCAACTGAACATGTATGCACATAGAGACCAGAGGAGGACATTGGGTATCCTCTATCACTCTGCCTTCGAGGTAGGGTCTCTTCTTGAACCTGGAGCATGGATGGCAACCAGCCAGCAAGGCCAGTGATCCTTTTGTTGCTGCCTTCTGTAGCCCTGGAGTTACAGGTGGGAGCGGTCCTGTCCAGCTTCTTTTTTCCTCTTTTAATTTTAATATGGATGCAAGGATCCAAACTCAAGCCTTCATGTTTGCATAACAAGTGATCTTACCTTCTAAGCCAACTCCCTAGTTCTTGTACTTTGCTTTTTTGAGACAGGGTCTCATGGATCCCAGATGGCCTCTAACTTTTTATTTATTTATTATTTATTTATTTAGATTTTTTAAGACAGCTGTCTTGGAACTCACACTGTACACCAGGCTGGCAATGAACTCACAGAGATCCATCTGCTTCTGCTTTCCAAGTGCTGGGATTAAAAGCACTTCCTGCATGCTGAGACTACAGATGTTTTATGAGAAATTGGAGTTGAATCCAGGGCTTTGTGCATGCTGGGCACACACTCTACCAACTGAGCTATTTCTGTAATCCTTGATTGTCTTTTATTTAAGAAAACACTGACCACTGGTAATCAGAAATTGGGAGAAGGAGGAATGGGGGATGTGTTTAGTGAGCACAATTTCAGTTTGTGATTAGGAAGAAGTTGAGGAGACGGACAGTGGTGATGGCTGCACATGCGTATATGAGTGTTTTATCTGCTCACCAGAAGAGACTACAGTTATTGATGGTTGTGAGCTGCCATGTGAGTGCTGAGAATTGAACTCAGAACCTCTGGAAAAGCAGCCAGTGTCACAAAATAAGTGAATGGCACCTGAGTGACAACATGTGAAGTTGTCCTCCAGCTTTTACATATACATATGTGTACATGTGTGTACCTTAGATGCACAAATTAGATGTTGTTATGGTTTTTGACTCTTTAAGAGGCAAGCCACGCCCACTCC
>LOJH01061087.1:0-10251 GCA_001685095.1 Ellobius talpinus
CTCTCTCTCTCTCTCTCTCTCTCTCTCTCTCTCTCTCTCTCTCTCTCCCTTGGGACTCCATTATCAGTGGTAAGAGAGGCAGTTGCCTGTAATGCTCTGGTATTCACAAAGATCCAGGTCTATTTTCTAACAATTCCAATGTCTGCTGTGTGATCCATTCCATTTCTACAAGTCTTCCCTGCCCTCTCATTCAAGACACCCATTTATTGCATAGGTATCAAAGACATCTCCTTGGGCCCATCCTCTATGCAATAACATAGGAATATGCTATGCTTGAAGAATGGCTGTCACCCAGCAGAAACTATCTGCTGCTCTCTCCCGCTGCTTCTTTCTGAGTCCATCTGTGACTGGGAGCTTCTCTTTCAGGTCATCATCTTCCAGGCTCCAGAAGAAAGGGAGGCAATCTCAGCTCTGGGGAGACCCTTAGTGAGCAGTTCGTAGCATCGTTGCCAGCCCTTCACAGTTGAGAGCAGCTGCAGTGCAGGCTGCCCCTCCCTGGCACACAGTAGGGAAGGTGCCCCTCCCTGGCACACAGTAGGGAAGGTGCCCCTCCCTGGCACACAGTAGGGAAGGTGCCCGCTGACCCGCAGGTTCCCACAGCTTATGACTGACCTCATTCACAACTGCTTTCTTCTGACAAAGGCTCTGGACTTGCTCCACCAAAAAGGGGGAGAAGGAAAAGGGGAAGAAAGGAAACCTAGAAAAGGGAAACACACTGCTCTCTTCCCTGTACTTGAAGGATAATTTTTATATTGTATAGAAAAATGAATTTTAAAAATTTAATCTTTTTTTTGTCATTGCTTAGGCCGGATGTAAGGGAAGACTTACACCTCTGTAACGGTGGCAGAGTGAGCTGTGTGTGACTCAAATCAGGATGGAATGTCTCGTATCGATGTAGGGGACGATGTCCCCATCCTATAGTCCTTGGTCCTGGGAGGAATTGCTCGGGAAACACAGTGCCACCTTCAGTTTCTTGCTCTGAAATCATTGAGCCCGTGAGATGATTACGATCAGCAGCCATTCCCCGCCAGCATCCCTCTCTATCAGTCTCTCTATTGTTTCCTCCAACACCATGATGGAAAGTAATAAGAAGCCTCGGTTCTCCCCTTTTTAATACCACTAATGCTCCCTGAACCACATTTAATTACAGGAATGTATATTGATACGTGGAGCATAATCAGGTCAGGGACCGGAGCTGGAATTGATTGAGGACAGCTCTTTCACACTCATTTCAAATTATGAATGCTCCGGCGCTGACGGAAAGAGAAAGGGATTTAATTTCCGAGTGTAGTGTTTGCTCATTCCTTATGATGTAAGCCCTCACTGAACATGCTTTGTGTCGCGTGGAGCAGCCAAGCTGATCCGTTTTTCATAAATGAAGGTCACAGGTCAATCTTGAGCAAGTTCTGGGCAGACGAGTTATAGAAATGGTCTTCTATCTGTTCCACTGGCATGGGAAGGACTAAGAGAAAATATCACTACAGGGTGATGCATCTTCAGCCACGGAAGGGGGCCTACAGGGAAGGGTTGACAAGGATGGCTTCTGACAGTCTTGTAGCGTTGGCCTGGGGCTGTGGAGAGCACTGCCAAGCCACCCTTTCATGCTGTGTGCTGAGGCCATTCACCCCAGAGGATGAGTATAGATTGCTGAGTTCTGACCAGCAGCTGTCTGTCTCACCAATCCACACAGATTTATTATTATTATGTGTTCGGGACATTGTGTGCAGGATGAGTTGTGTGCCTTCCATCTGAAAGTGTGACCCTTTTCAAATGTATGTCTTAAGATGTCAGGTTTTGTGTAAAAGGGGTACATTTTTTTCCAATGTGTACATTTTTTTTAACTTGATGTTAAGATACTTACATTGACACTGGAACAATTTGCCTGTAGAATTTGC
This sequence comes from Ellobius talpinus, assembly GCA_001685095.1. Classification (NCBI taxonomy): domain Eukaryota; kingdom Metazoa; phylum Chordata; class Mammalia; order Rodentia; family Cricetidae; genus Ellobius; species Ellobius talpinus. The sequence continues at coordinate 1,896 of LOJH01061087.1, forward strand.
CAAGAAAGGGTTATGTGTGTGTGTGTGTGTGTGTGTGTGTGTCTTAGTTACTTTTCTATTGCTCTAAAGAGATGCTATGACCAAAGTAATTTAAAAAGAAAATATTTATATAGCCTCATAGTTCTAGAGGGTCTGTGACCATCATGATGTGTAACATAGTAGTAAGTAGGCAAGCAAGGTGCTAGACCAATAGCTGAGATCTTAAATCTAATCTACAAGGACGAGGCAGAGAGAGAGAGAGAGAGAGAAAGAGAGAGAGAGAAATGGGAATAGTATGGGCTTTTAAAACCACAGAGCACGCACCTAGTGACACAACTCTTCCAAATAGTTCAGACTTCCTAATCCTTCTCAAAGAGTTCTACCAAATCAAGACCAAACATTTAAACACATGAGCCTAGAGGGGACAAGAACCACATTTTGTAATCCTGTAATATAGATGATTCACTCTGGCTTCTGTATCCAGTGTGCAAAGCTGCCACATCTACTGCCATGTTCTTTTGTGATCAGCTCCCAGGCATGGGAACAGGAAGTGGAGAAGCCCCTGAGAAGTATCGCCTTCCCAAGAACAAGCACCAGGCCCCAAAGCCTTAGCTATGCAAACACCAACTCCATCCCCAACAGCCTTAGCTACTTATGCCTCTCCATACATATTAATTTAACTCTGTTTCAGAGACCTGAAACATTCTCACCATCTTTTATCTTCTGGAATTTTTGAGAGTTTATATCCATAGGCCTTAAGGCCTTTTTATTTTGTCTTTAACTTAACAGTCCATGGCTAGCAGCCAGGCAACACCAGCAGCACTGACGTGTGATTTCAGTGTTTTAGTCTTCAGAAAGACTGTCAGAGTTTAAGGACATAAAGATTGACACCAGAAGAGATCATTTGTGTTGTACTCTACCTTCTTCGTTTGCTTGACTTGAAAACAAAAACTAAAAAAGCTAAAAAAAACATTTAAGAAATCTCAGGATTGGACATATCTTTAAGAAGCTATCCTTTACTTGAGTTTGAGAAGTCAACGGAAAGAAAATCAAAGATGTGAATCACAGTAGAACATGAAAGAGCAAACAGGCAAACATATGACGTGGGCTGGAGGGACGACTCAGCAGTTTACGAGCACATGCTTACTGCTCTTTCAGAGACCATGAGTTCAGACTGTAGCACCCACATCAGGCGTCTCACAACTGCCTGTCACTCTAAGCTGCAAAGGATCCAATGCCCTCTGCTGACCTATGTGGATCTCAGCATGCCCGTGTGCATGGACAGACAGACAGACAGACAGACAGACACACAAATAAAAAATAAAGAAAAGAAATAACTCTACATAAAAACATACATGCCAAGGTAACTTTGTATAGTAACATGAAATTTAAATGTATGATACTAAGCTTTGAAGAAGAATCACCCTTAAAATGGGAATACAGTAGGAAAAACCATCACAATTTATGGAAAGTTTCCTTAAATCATCTTAAGGGATTAACGGTATTTATGCCCCATTCCTATGCTCAGGTGTAACAGGGTAGACACGGAAGCATCCTTTCCCTACTTAGAGCAAAGCTACTATTGATGCTGGTGAATTTAGTGGTGTCTTAGATGAAGAGACTCAGGGTTATCCACAGGCTCCCTGTGCAGCCTGTCTCCTGGAAGAAACATCACATGTGTTTAGCTTTAATTGTAGCAGTGACATGAGGTTCTCTGACCTTTTTCTTTTAGAGCTTTCTTTAACAGATTAAACTCGTTCAGGGTCTTGAAATGTTGAGAGGCAGGGTTATTTCAATACATTCTAGAAAGTAAGTGGACAGAGCTATTGTTTAGAGATGAAAAAGAAAAACTATAAATTCCCAGAGGCAGGGGGGAAAAAAAAACCCTAACAGTTGACCTAAATGTCCAGGCTCAAAGGGAAATAACAATGTATGCTGGGCTTTCATGTTTGAGAAAGGATAGTTTCTTAATGGGGACATGTCGGGGGGGCAACAGTGGCTTGTCCTCATCAGAAGGTCATTGATGGTGACTGATGTGTGCCATGTTTCCTACGGTTCTAGACAGCATCCTCCTGGGCAGAAGCTGCTGGAGGGCAATCAAATGGCTACACACATACACACACACACACACACACACACACACACACACACAATGGGGTCTACCTGAGCTCAGGAGAAGGACACTCCTGTCATGTCGCAGGAGAAGTAGAGGCAGGGCCACTAAATAGTTTCAGAGTCTGATGGGTCTGTTAACAGTCTTTATTCAGAATAAGAGGGAAATCACAGCAAAAGGCATGAAGACACGATGCATATGTGTGTGCGGAATCTGGCAACATGCTCAAGGCTAAAATTCGTTCAACTTCATTTAATTCGGGTGGTAAAATAAGCAGAAAAGATACAGGAGCCACAGGAGCCCTTCCTCCCAATGGAAGGTGAGGTACAGTTAAATTAACTTTGGGGAGGCTTCCTGGGTGTTCCCCCACTCAATTGAGTAACAGCTGGTCAATATGAAGCATTTGCTTTTCCCAAAGATGGAAAGAGTGGAATTTGTATATCTTTATTTCCTTTTCACCCCAAGGTTCCTCAAGGAAAGGAATGATTCTCTGTCTAAGGCAGAGTTCCATTCCCCGTACTTAAGACACAATTTTCTTTCATTTTGAGTGAGTTTATATTGCGACTTCCTTTGTCATGTGAGACAACCAATCATCATAGTGTCTTTTTTCCTTCTTTTTTTCTTCATAGTGTCTTAATCACGTGACTCTGTCTAGAAATAGAGCAAAAGAGGACCGAGCCTTATTTTCCAAGGACAGCAGGCTATCAACTTTAAAAATGCCAAATAGGATGCTAGATTTTTTTAAACCAATAAAAAAGACTTTAAGAATTTGTACTATCAAAGGTGAATCATACAATATTACATTGCCTATCTTATATGTATTCTTTAGTAACTATACCCACAAAAGCCAAGGAAGCCAGGGACGCCCTCCTTAAATCCACAGATTCTAATCAGTAACATAGGAGTTTACGAATTGTGTCCTGTGGGTCAATTCCAACCAAAGCCTGTGTTTTGGAGTGAAGTTTTTATTAGCCTTGCCATTTCCATTCATGTATACAGGCTGTGTTTTCAAGGGCAGAATAATTATGGCAGTGAATATAAAGACTTCAAAGGCAAAAATATTTTATGCTACATTAGATTTTAAATTGTATGGAATTTCTGATTTTTTTCTCAGTACTCAGTTATTCCATTATTGATATGCACGGAATTGGATGCAGCCGCCCAGACTTATAAACCTAGCATTTGAGAGGCTGTGACTGGAGAATCTTGGGTTCATGGTCATCACTGGCTATACAGCAAAGACCATGTTTCAAAAATCCAAAAGTAAATGACTTAATTAGCAAACAAATTTCACAGGCAAAGAATTCTGGAAGAGGTCTCTACCCATGTTGGGTATGTCTGTTCTTAGGTTTTTCCCAAAACTTCCCTGCAAGAAGATATTTTGATCTTAGGAAAATATCTTAGGATACTTAAGGAAAACCAGAATCAGAAATTTTCACACAGCTTCTAACATAAAACTCGTGCTTTCCAGACATCTTCAGGGATTTCTGCTGCCTGAGTTCCTGGTTCATAGATGAGAAACATCTATGGGCAAGCGGATTCCTGGCGCCACCATTGCTTTGGTTTGTGTCTCAGCTTGCCATGTCATCAGTGTTAGGGCATCTTTGTGAACAGTGGGCGCTCATCTAGAATTCTTTGTACTTTCCCTGACTACTTTTAGATGAACCATAACCTCCCACTAACCTACATTCTATGCACAAAGAATATTAATGTGCAACTTGGAATCAATCTCGCAGCTTTTGTCGCTTGCCAGTTGTGCAGTTATTATCTTCCCAATGTTTGCCCCGTCAGCTCCTCTCTCTGAGCATGTGCATTCTAGCAGATGGGATGCTGCGAACACTACTATAATGATGTTATTAAGAACGCTCTGAAGCACTTCAGCATTACTAATTTTGTAACAATAAAACAATACTATTGTCTGAAAGAAAAGAATAAAATCTGCACTGCTGGTGAATGCAACCAGTTACCAGGCTCCTTGCTATGGACCTGGGATTAGTAAGTGCTTATTCCAGTAGCAAGTAGGATTCTCTGAGTGAACAAAGCACAAGGGTCAAAGGGCTTGGAGAGACTGGGAGCCCTGTGACTGACAGCCACCTTAGTGAGGATGGGGAAAGTTTTTCCAGGGAGAACACAGTCGTGTTCAAGCTTAAAGGATGTCTGAGCAGTTAGGACGCTGGTGAGCATAGTAAAGGAAGGACAGGGCATCACTAAGATGCAGGGAACAGAAATCAGCTTGATGCCGGCAACAAGCAATCAGAGAGTGTGGCACAATAAGGTAGAAACAGAAGGCAAAGCCCAATCTTTTATGTCATACACAGGATGTAGACTTTCTCCCAAGAGCTATCAGTGTCTACACAAAGGAGCAGGAAAAGACATGGTTATTTGTGGGCTGCTTTTAGAGCACATAGACCAAGAAAAGAAGGATTGAAACACTAATCTTGGTCTTGCCCAGAAGTGATGTGTCAAACTTTGCTGACACCCCATGGGAAGCCTTATGCTTTCTGAGCAGTGGATGGGGAGGGGTGGGGGCTAGGGGGATGGGAGGAGGGAGGGAGTGGGAACTGTGTAAAATGAGAAAAGATTGTGTTCAAAAAATAAAGGCATCCTTCTGCCATAACAAGAAGAAGAGAAAGACTTACTGCAACTGCGTGAGGGGTGGGAATGTAGGGATGGGGAGAGGGGAATGAATTAGGGGTGGAGTAGTCACAGGACACCACACTTCAGTGCGAATGGCCCCAGTTCAGTGGGAACGAAACAAAGATGCTGATCTTCCGGCTTTCACCCTTGAGTCCTGAGGTATGGATCCTACTAAGTGAGGTCTGGAAGGGTTAGAGGACTCCAGCGTAAAGGATGGCAAAGACGTGTGCATTAACTAAACTGGATTTGCTCTACCTTTAAGTACACATGAGTGAAGCATGTAAGATCCATGAGACGTTAGGTACACGCCTGATTAGAATCATTTACCGTGAAGAACTGGATGAAACCATCTCAGTTCTGGAGTGGAGGCTGAAAGGGGGCAGGGGATGGGAAATGATGCAAATCTACTGAAAGCAAAAGTATTTAGCTGATAACTACAACTGTCCATGGGAAAGACTAAGGAAGAAGGAGAGACAAGATATCTCAGAGCCACGGAGGCCACGCACAGGAGGAAGCAGCGTGGTCAGAGGAACAGAGGAACCATGCATTCTGGGGTTCAGAGGGACAATGAGCCCACGTGCTCAGCTGGTAACAGGGTGTGGAGAAGAGGTGACTATAGCGTGGAGTGGTCATGAAAAGAAGTGAGGGAGGCAGCCTGACTACAGGAAGTAGAGGGTACCCTCGGATACATCTACCGTTTGCCCAAGTGGAGAGTACCCTCAGATACATCTACGGTTTGCCTGAGTGAACAGTTCCTTCAGATACATCTGCGGTTTGCCCGAGTGGGAAGGCAGAACAGTGACTTATTATGCTAAGGGAATATGCCACGCACAACTGGCCACAACCTCAAGAATGGCAGTGGTTTGAGAGTGTTGATAGAATGTGGTCACAAGACACGATCTTCATGTAAAATAAAAGGAGCATCACTAATGGTCACTGTCTTGACAAGGCTGCAGCAAAAACAGCAGGTGAGTGGGCATTGGTTCATCTAGTAATAAGTTTGTAGCCAGGTAGAGACAGCCATTGTTGGAGCTGAGAAGTGTGAAGTCCGGGGGAAGGGCCATATTTGCCCATTTCATCTTCTGAGATGGAAGTATGGCCTAGGCGTAGGCTGAGAGATGGGTTTGGTCAAAGGTGTGGTGCAATGCCCAGGAGTGACATTATTGGTGCAGACAAGGCAAATACTTTTGAGTGGCAATAATTGAGTTTTTGAAAGTCTTGACAAAACTTAAAAATATTTTCTCCTGAAAGCAAGATGGCTTGCTGTTCCCACGGAGAGATGATATTCTGTAATGCTGGTTGAAGCAATCTCTTTAATGCCCTTGTATCAACCTGCTGTGTGACAGGCAGATAGGACATTATTTCCTGCATTTCCAGCATTTTAGCCATTTCTGCACTTACACGACATTCACCATCTCCGTTTATTTCATCAAGAATCATTTCATGGGCTGAGATGAAGGGTGGATGACTGAAGTACTTGACATGCAGTATGAGGCCTCCCTAGAGGCCATGTACAAAAGTCAGACAGACTTGGAAAGCATCTGTGATCCTAGCCCCTGGGATGCAGAGGCCGATGACCTGAGGGGAAAGCTAGATACTTGGAGAGAGCCTGCCTCAGTAAAGGCTTTGCACCTGCCCACACCTGTACACACATTCATCCACAAACGTGCAAACACATTCACTCCCATACATGCAAACTCATAAACTTACACACGCAAAAATCTTCATTTCAAAAAGAAACAATACACAATTAAAATGGGAAGCTCATCCCACAGTCTCACAAGCAGACAGCAAGTATAGTGCATAGAAAATGAAAGAAGGCTATCACATTATATGCAAATGGTGTTCCCAGAATTCTGCCCTGTGTAGTGGGTTGCTTCTCTAGTTGAGATCCAATCATGGCATTTTCCTCTTTGATATGGCTAGGAGAAGAGATAGACATTAAAATTTACGATGACTTTATCTCAATAAGATTCAGCAGTTGGGTATGTCCAGTGTGATGATCTCGTAAAGCCCCCAGTGCCACAATGGTAGTGGTCTCAGTGTGGGAGTGGATGCAGAATCTTCTTCATTCTTTTATCAAGAGATAGGGCAGCAAAACTATTGACATTTAGGTGTTGGGGCTGTAGAAATAAGCTTTGTGAGAGGTGTGTGCCTCAGTAGATAGGCTGTCCATAGCTCATAAGCCTATATTTACCCGTTTATACACAGATATCAGTGGGCCAGAGCAGTGGAGACAGAGTCTGAGGGTGAGTTAGCAAAGTGCCAATGCAGGGTTTCCTACAAAGGATGCCTTGCTCAAGTTGAGCCTGATGAAGGCATAGAATTGAGGAAACTCAGATCAGCTTCAATTCTAGAGCCCAGAAATTATAAAGCTCTCTTCCTTCGCCGACTGATAATGCTACAAGATCTACAAGATGCTAGAAGTGATTTTTTTCTGGGAAGGGCCAGCATACCTAGACCCAAACCTGTTTTGAATGTAGTCTGGAGTTACTTGGTCTTCCCCATCAGGGTCAGTAGAAATACTGGCTTGAGTTCCTCCATGTTTGCATTTTCCAGACCAGTCTATCCTCTCCACTATCTTGACTGTCTATCATAACCTTCTGGCATGTCTTCTTGTCCTACCTTGTACCCACTGTAAGACAGCTAAATTGCCAAATCTGAAAGGTGTGTGATACCAGGATACCCAGGCATAAGAAAATCATTCGCCTGTTTCCTAGAATGTAGATGGGATGCACAGAGAAGCTGATCGACTTGTGCTTTGTCCACCAAACAGAGTATGCATTTAAAATAGGAGTGAATGTTAGGGACATAACTGGGCTCAGTCTGGTAAACTGTGAGCAAAAGTCTCCAGTGAATAATTAGGTGGCAAATGAAGACCTATATTGAAGTATTTGACTGAGGCCAGACTGAAGGAAAAGCCTGGCCCAAGTTCTCCACAGTGAAGCTAGGCAAATGTCACTTGGTTACTAAAGGGTTGTGTGTTTCTCAGCTTTCTGTAACTGTAACAAATCCTTGAGATAAACACAAGGTGGTATTTATTTTGACTTGTGGCTTTAGCAGTTTCAGTACAGGGGAACATTACTTTGAGGTAATACATCATGGTAGGACCACATGACTAGAGGAAACTGTTTATCATGGAAGACAAAGTGAGAAAACATAGTTATCCTTGCAGTCCTGTCACCTCCCCACTTACATCACTTCCTTCTATAAGGCTCCACCTCCTGGAAGTTGCACACACATAGTGGCACCAGTTGTAAGAACCAAGCTGCCAACAAGTGAGCCAGCCTTTGTGAGACATTCAAGACTTAAAAAGCAGGAGGCTATTTTTATTTGATTAGAAATTAATTGCTGAAAAGCAAATGATAATGTAGACATAGACTATGAGAAATGGGTAAGATATAAGGATGGGCAGAGATGTGAAACACGACCAAGCCAGCCTGCTGGGTAGAGCCCACATGTTGAGTGCTGAGCCTGCTTCTGGCTTGAAGACCTTTGTGCAGTCTCTATTCCGCCACGACCCTTGTGCCATGGTAGGACTCATAGTAGATGATCAATGTGTATTTGGTATGAAAAGAAAGCAAAGCAAGATGTGAGAAAAACCAAGCTGATTTCATGCCTGATATG
>LOJH01061088.1:311-10653 GCA_001685095.1 Ellobius talpinus
AGAGATATCTTGATTGAGGGAGCTATTATGGGGTTAGCAAGAAACCTGGCTCTAGAGAAATTCCCGGGAATCCACAAGGATGACCCCAACTAAGACCCTAAGCAATAGAGGAAAGGGTACCCAAACTGGCCTTGCCCTGTAGTCAGACTGATGATTATCTTAAATATCACCCTAGAACCTTCATCCAGCAAGAGATGGAAACAGAGGCAAAGAACCACATCAGAGCACTGGGCTGAGCTCCCAAGGTCCAGTTGAAGAGTAGAAGGAGTGAGAATATGAGCAAGGAGGTTAAGACCATGAGGGCTTTACACACTGAGACAGTTTATCTGAGCTAATGAGAGCTCACCAACTCCCATTGGACTGGGAGTGAACAAGCATGGGACCAAACTAGTCCCTCTGAATGTGGTTGGCAGTTGGGACAGACTGAGAGGCCACTGATAGTGGTACTGGGATTTGTCTCTACTGCTTGTACTGGCTTTTGTGATCCTATTCTCTTTGGATGTATACCTGGCTCAACCTAGATGTAGTAGGGAGAACCTTAGACTTTCCAAAAGGCAGGGTGCCTTGCCCTCTCTTAGGATTGGAGGGGAAGGCATGGGATGGTGTGTGGATAGAGTGGGAGGAGGGGAGGGAGTGGGAATTTGGATTGGTATTTTTTAAGCAATAAAACAATAAAAGAAAAAGAAAAAAAGACCACACAATAAATGAATGTTGTAACTGACATTTAATCCTTGGTATCTCAGTGACAGCCTGTCCTTGAAAGAGCTTGGGTTTATAAAAAAAAGAAAAAAGAAAAAAAAAGCCCTGAGAGAATTTGAGAAAGAATACTAGACACAAAAGAACAGAGTTAAGCATGGTTGGTAGCAGCATTTTCTTTGTTGGGCTCTGTTTGCTGGAAACAAGCAGAGGCATGGCTCCTTTAAGAGAAGTTTTTCTCATTCATCAGTAGCAGAAAAAAAAAAGCCACACCACTTTGAGATGCCTGCTTTTGGGGCCATGCTGCCAGTGTGACCTCTGGCTCTTTCAGGAGGCCGAGCTTTTAAATGGGGTTTGTGAACACACTGCTATAACTGCGTAATGGCTTGACATAGACCCACTGCATACTTGGATCTGGGGCAATGTGCAAGGCTTGCAGAGATGGTGAATGGACTTCCACCATGTCATACTGTGTAGAGCAAGCAGGAAGGGCTGTATATACCCTAGTAATGCTGCAGCTCAAGTTTTTAGAAAGCGCTTAGCATTTTAAGAAGTGTTTCCAGACAGTAAAGAATTACAAATACACAATAGGACAGATTCAGACATAAAAGACTTCTAAATGGGTCACAGTATTGGATAAATGTATATAGGCTTGGGAGAGAAAGGAAAAAGAAAATAAGTAAGTGATTTTTTTTTTAAAAAAAGATAAATTCTTTAAAGAGAGAGAGTATAGACAGTCATAGATTAAGGGAGTAAGGTAATAAAATAAATATTAAAAAGTAATAAAGTAAGAAAATCCATGTAAAGATGGAATATACAGAGAGAGTCTGGATTATGTATATTGTTGTTTTCTTTGAATTTTTTGACTATGAATAAGCTAAGTAACCAACATTTATATTTTAAAGGTATCTTGAATTCAGAATTTGAGTATAAGAATATGTTGCTTTGGAAAAGAGGTTCTTCTTTTGTTTCCACAGAGGCTGAGAATCTGTGGATTGCTTCCAGACTAATATGGTTTGACAGACCAAGGCGCCCTGAAAGGTTAGCATGAACACCCCCAAAAAATGACTTTTCCCAGCTGCTGACTGAGATAAACCTAGCACACAGGATACACCATGAAAGACCTCAATCATGCACCTCAATCAACACCTCAATCACCAGGAAGTAGTCTAGAGAACTATGCCCAAATTCCCAAATAATGTTTATAAATGTTTGTTTACATTTAAAGGGGGATATTCTATAGAGCTTTGCATTGATATGGATCTTGGTTTATCGATACAAATTTAAGGTCAATTTTGTTATACTGTGTATATATATTTCTGCATTTGATTAAGGTATTGTGATTGTGCAACTCATTTAAAAATGTAATGTATGATTAAGAAATAAAGGTTAATAGATGATCATCTATAATAGTCAAGCTTGTAGTCATGTTACTTAGATTTTCCAGGTGTACAGACATGTATTGCAGATAGATAGGCATTCTTCAAACCTCTCAACGACTACAGAATATGGCATTTCAAATGTTTTAATAACTTAGGACTTTTTATGACAATGAGACACATCTTGCTTCAAGAGGAAGATGGGCATTGAAGAGGCTCCTTATGGAGTTGGTTAGCTATCTGGGCAAGAAACTGCTCTTGCCTGGACTGCTTGATGGATTGCTTAATAAACTGGCCAAGCAGTGATTTAATTAATACAGTTTGTGTGTGATTATTTCAGGGCTAAGTGGCCAGGAAACAACAAGCGACCCCCTCCTTACAACAACTGCTTACCCATGAAGGTCCTTCTTGACAGCAGAACAAAGCCCTAGCTGGTATCATAAAGAGAAAATTTGTCCATTGTTGGGAACGAATCACACCAACTTCTCAGTCTTGCATTCTATTTATCAGAGTCCAGATTGGTGAAGCAGTCTGATTATGTACTGGTCCCAGGCCCCAGCTAGCTGGTTTCTGGTAAGAGGCCCATGCTCTGTCATGTGTTCATTGTTTTAAATTTCTATGTTAAGATGCAACTCACATAGCAAATAATTTGCTTATTTATAGTATACAATTTACTAGTTTTTAGTATAGTCACAGTGTTATGGAATCATTATTACAGCCAATTTTAGGTTCTTTTCATCATTCCCAAATGCTAAGCTTTTACCTGGCAGCACTCACTTGTTCTTTAAGCCTCCCCCTTTCTCCACTGAACATACTTTCCATATCAATACTTTTGTTAGTTCCAAATATTTTATATAACTAGAACATTTTTATAGACTTTATTTTTATTTTTGAGTGTGTGTGTGTGGTGTGTGTGTGTGTGTGCATGTGTGCACATGAGTTTGATGCCCACTGAGGCCAGAGAAGGGCATCAAAACTCCTAGAACAATATGGTTTTGAGCTGCCCAACAGGGATATTGAAAAGGCAACTCCAGTCCTCTGGAAGAGCAGCAAGCCCCCTTAACCACTAAGATATCTCTTTGGCCCCATTAACAGACCCTTTCAACATTAGCTTTTCTGGATGTGGCTCAGCACATTGTTTTTCCAAGAATCATTCTTGTTGTAGTAAGTGTGCATACTTCATTCCTTCCTTTAATGTTGAGTACTAGCTCGTATCATGAAGGACCAAACATAACATATTTTAGTTTTCCAGTTACCAGATTGTGAACATTTGTATCTGTGCTTTTTCCACGTTTTTGCTATTTTGTTTATTGTGGTGGTTTGAAAGAAAATGGCCACCACAGGGAGTGGCACTATTAGGAGGTTGGGAATGTTAGAGTAGGCTTGGCCTTATTGGAGGAAGTGTGTCACTGTGGGGGGGAGGGTTTTGGGGTCTCCTATGCTCAAGCTACGTCCAGCAGGATACACAGTTGTTTTTGTGGCCAGCAAATCAAGATGTAGAACTCTCGGCTCCTTCTCCAGCATCATGTCTTCCTGCACACCACCATGTCTTGCCATGAAGATAATGGACTAAACCTCTGAAAATATCAGTCACAGTTATATGAGCTGCTGAAACCATGGTTTCTCTTCACAGCAATAGAAACCTTACCTAAGACATGCATGTATGTTTTTATTTTCCAAACACATATGCATGTAAATGATATGATGTAATATGAATAGGTGTATTGGGTCATATGGAGATTGTACTCACAAGACTCTAAGGAGCTGCCCAATCAGAATGTTTTCCAAAGCAACCATATAACATCTCAAACTGCCAGTGATACCTGCACGTCCTGAGCTGCCCAATCAGAATGTTTTACAAAGCAACCATATAACATCTCAAACTGCCAGCGATACCTGCACGTCCTAATTTTCCTGTCTCTTCACCGGTTCTTCCTTCATATGCTTTGATGAGCATAGCATCCTAGCGGGAGTGAAGCCGTTTCCATATGCTCCAGAGGATGACCACCTGAACCAATTACGCTTCCATCCAACAGTATTGCATTAAAAGCAACCACAAAAATCTGATGGCTTCCGCCACTGGCATCCAGATCTCCCTCTGCGGCACTGGGCTGGGCATCCATCCTGGTTTTATTTCATGTGTCTTCATTCCAGAGCTGAGATTGCTCCTGTCGTGGTGGAGCCCGCTTTTGAGTGACAAAAGAAAGAGTCTGTGGCCTGGATCTGGCATATGACACTTCTGCTTTCAAACTGGTGTCCAAAACCTCCTGTCTCAAAACCCGACTTCAGTGCAGCCCGTGGGTCAACTTGTCTTGTAGAATTTAAGAGCAAGAGAGTATAATTTTATGAAGGAAGGAAGTGGATTATTGGAGACAACAATCCAATTTGTCTCCCTGCTGAATTCTCTGTCTCAACTCTACATCATTTCTTATTCACTAAGACAATAAATCCAGTATTGCACTTGGATTTCAGGGTATCTCAGACCCCAGAAATTCTATCCCTTCCCTAAATAATGCTTCACCTCAAGTTCTCCACTTGGGAGAACATATTGAAATTTGAAATGATTAGCTGAAAAGATTAGGAATTAGAGTGCTGGATTTCATTGAAGCTGCTCTTTTGTATCAAATATTGCTAGTTGCTGCCCAGAATGTATCTGTTTCCTTCATTCTTTAAAAACCCAGATCCTAGGGCTTGGGGAGATGGCTCAGCCAGTATAGCCCCCATGGAGCAAGTGTGAGAAGCAGGGTTCAATCCTCAGAGCCCTCACAAAGGCTGGGTAGTTCTGGTGCCCACCTGTGATCCCAGCATGCAGAGGTAGAGATGGTGGATTCCCCAGAGCAAACCAGCTGGCTAGACTAGCTCAAACAGCAAGCTTCATATTCATGAGAGACCCTCAATATAAAACATGGGAAGTTATTAGGGAAATTATGCAGCATTGATCTCAGGCTTCCACAGGCTTTTGCATACATGCCCCTTTACATGCAAGTGTGCCCCAAACATGTGAACACATGCATATAAATATAAAGATATTTATATGCAGATATAAATATGATATAAATATGAATATATAAATATAAATATGAAGAAAAATTTAAATGACTGATTCTGAATCAGGTGTGGTGGCACATGGCCAGAATTCCAACACTTATAAGGCTAAGGCAGGGGCATCATAAGGTGAGAACTAGCCTGGGCTACAGAGCGAGTTGAAGATCACTCTGACTTGGATAGTGAGAACCTGTCTCCATAAACAAACAAGTCCCAAGTGATCATATTTGGAGCAGTACACTTTGACTTGATTTGACTTTTGAAGTCTCTTTTGTCTGGAGCTGAGACTGACCTTGTGGAAATCTGTGTGGACTTCTGGGTGAGCCTGTTTTCCTTGGTTTGCTCATGTTTTGTCTGGCACATGGTTGTTTTAGTGGAGGTGGAGTGGCCATATTTTGGAGATAAGGTTAAGAACCTGGGCACCGTTCCTCATTATTGAGTTCCCCTTTCTTGGGAGATAGGAACATCTGTTTAGGTCAGATAGGGCATCAGAAATAGACCATAGAAACAATCCCATACAAGTCTGGCTTGGTGAACACATGAGTTTAATTGGGATCATTACAGGAGCATGGGTGAGAGTTACCCACAGGACCACACTTATAGATGGCCACACCATTAAAAAGCTGTCTCCCATGGGCAGGTATTAGTCACTGATGTATCCCTGGGAAGAAAAAGGACTTCACATGTCTCCTGGACTCCTCCTGAGCCCCTGCTCCATTAGGGAATACTAGGTAGGCTAGTCCAATCTTGAGGATCTCCTGTAGGTATCATAACCACTCTGATTTTGAGACAGCAACAGCCATATCATGTCTGGAGAACATTTATTTCATATTCATCCTTCTGTGCTCTGTTTCATCCTATACCGAGGCTCATGCCAGTGCCTTCAGTCACCCAGGGTACCTTGACTGTGCCTGTCTTTGACTTTGAGCAATGGGAAGCATGACCTACAACTACTGAGTAGAAAGATGAAGAGGTCAGAGTACTTCTCACCTTGTCCCTTTTCTGGAGAATCCTCACTGACACTGGTCACATGTTTTCCTAGCCTGGACTCCTACCCTCACAGCTCTTCCTCAAGGGCTCTGACTTGTGCCCAGTCTTCACCCTCTACTTCTCCAGCTCTATGGCGACAGGAGCTCTCCAGTGTTACTCATATGTAAGTGCCTCGACACCTCTTTTCTGTTCCTGTGAACATGTGAGATCTCTATGCTTAGTCTTTGCATTGCAGGGCTTCACAAGAATCATCTGCAGTGAATTGCTTCCAGCTGTCATCTGCCTTACAAAAAATAAAACCTCTGGTGCATGGTTTTAGGTTTTCTTTTCAGCAATGTTTTCTTATAATCCTCCCTTTGCTTGAAATTCCATTGCCCCACCTCTGTGTCTAGCTGTTCTTCAAGACCCTCTTGAGGACCATTACCCAGAAGCAGTCTACCATGTCCCCACACTCAGCACACACTTGATAGTTATCCCTTTTTTTCCTGTTTTACCTTATACTGACTTGTATCCATGTAACTCTGGCCACTTGATCAGCTTTCTGAAGTGGGAACCCACATCTAGGTCTGATGTGTTTTCATTCTCCTCTTTCTTTTTTATTCTTCTCCAGCCTTTGGATGTTCTTCAAAGCAAGGCTTATAGCAAATGGATGATCAAGCATTCATTGTTATCATTATTCCCTGTTACTACTTAATACTACTTCTTTATCATTATTTCCTGTTTCCTTAGAGCTACTTCCTTATCATTACTTCCTGTTCACTACTTAATGCTACTTCCTAGAACTAGAATATGTTCTGGTTGTGATGGACACTTCACAACAAATGAACAAATTTTTCTTTGTCAATGATGTATTTGTTACACTTGAAATAGGCAATATTTGCCTATGATACAAACATTTGCCTCCTGGTATCTACAAAGAACTTGTTCTAGAACTTTCTGCAGATGGCAAAAATCTGCTGATGCTTGAGTTCCTTATAGTGTATAAGGTCTATAAACATGCCCTAATGTTCTTGAAGCATCTCTATATTGCTTATAATAATAATAATACCTGATACACACAGCTATTCTATAAATACTTATGTAATTGTTTTACTGTATTGTTTGAGGAACAGTGGCAAGAAAAAAGTCTGTATATATTCTGCACAGATATAAAATTCAGGTTAGTTGTTGATTAAATATCAGTATATAGTACTCTTAGTAGACAGGGCCAACTATCTACGGCAGAGAATTTATTAGTTTCTTTCCTGTTGCAGCAATAAAACATCATGACCAAGGTAACCTTTTAAGAGTATATCTGGGATCATGGTTTCAGAGAAATAAGAGTTCATCATGGGAGGAAGCAGGTAAACAAGTATCAAGCATATGACAGGGACAGGAAGTTGAGAGCTCACACCTTTAACCTCAACGAGAAGCAGAGAAGACAAAGTAGAATCATGCAAAGGTCATGACATCTCAAAGCCTGCATCCAGCAAGGCTTTATCTCCTCAACCTCCCCAAACAGTGCCACCAACTGGGAACCAATTATTCAAATCCCCAAGTCTATGGTGGCCATTTCTCTTTCAAACCTCGATGATTTTAAGAATTTTCAGGTGATAAATTTGATTTTCTTTTAATGGTGTAGGAGGTCCTCTGTCTTTGTGTTGCTTTCATTGGTTAAAGAACAAGAAACTGCTTTGGGCTGTTGATAGGGCAGAACTTAGGTAGACAGTGAAGATGAAACTGAATTCTGGGAGGAAGAAAGCATAGTCAGAGAGAGAAGCCATGGGTCCTCTTCCTGAGATGGACACCAGTTAGAATTTTATCTGGTAAGCCACTGCCATGTGGCGATACACAGATTAATGGAGATGGGTTAAATTAATATGTAAGAGTTAGTCAATAAGAAGTTAGAGATAATGTGCCAAGAAGTGTTTTAATTAATACAGTTTCTGTGTGGTTATTTCAGGGCTAAGCTAGCTGGGTGGCCAGATGAACAATCAGCCCTCTCCTCGTAACATTTTAAGGCCTCTCTTAGGTGTCAAAGGAAAAACTTATGTATGCTCCCATAGCTACCTGAAACTGAAGGTACAGACCTGCAATACCAGCAGCTTGGGAGTCTGGATTGCAGGTTCAAAGCAAGTTTGGATTATGGGATGATTTCAAGGCCAACTGTACAACAAAAGAAGACCCTGTCTCAAAATAAATGTAGGGGGCTGAGTACTTAGTGAAATGATCCTTTTTATAAGAGTTGCCTTGGTGATGGTGTCTCTTCATAGCAATAGAACAGTAACTAAGAAAGAAATTGGTACCAGAAGTGGGGTATTGCTATGACAGGCCTATCCATGATGTTTGTAGAAATACAGAAGACTTTGGGACTTTGACTAGATAAGTGGCTGAATGCTTTAATCAGGACTTACTGGACCATCCTGGCAGGAACATGGAAAACAGTGGTGCTAAAGATGATGTGCAATACTGGAGCCCAGGTTAAGAAGTATAGTGGTTTCAGTAAGGATGGTCCCCATATTCTCATGTATCTGAATGCTTGGCCATAGGGAGTAGCACTATTAGGAGGTATGGCCTGTTGGAATGGGTATGTCCTAATTAGAGGAAGTATGTCACTGTAGAGGTAGACTTTGAGATCTCACATATGCTTAAGCCATGCCCAGTGGGACAGTCTTCTTCTGCTGCCTGAAGATCAAGATGTAGAACTCTTGATTCCTTCTCCAGCACCATGTCTACCTGCATTTCACCACATTTCCCACCATGATGATAAAGAACTAAACCTCTGAAACTGTAAGCCACCTTCAATTAAATATTTTCCTTTATAACAGTTTCCCTGGTCATGGTCTTTTCACAGCAATAGAAACACTAACTAAGACAAAAGGTATCAGAGGAGAACAATATTCCTAAGTAACCTAGAAACCATGTATTGTGATATTTTGACAAAGAATGTGGGTACTTTTGGTCCTTGTCCTAAAACTCTGCCTGAGGTTAAATTGAAGAGCTTTAGACTAATGACATTGGTAGAGGAGATTTCAAGATAGCCTAATATTGACTGTGTCATGTGACTGGTTATCACATGATAACCAATCTACAGATCTACAATGAAAAGGTGCAAACAGGATAGGGAAAAAATGCAAACCATACAGTTTAAGGAGAAAAGGGGCACCAGGAAGTGTTTTGTTGAAGCCAAGTCCTGTGCTAAAGGAGATAAAAAGTTTAAAGAAAAGCCTGAGGCTAAATGGCACAAAGGAAGTGGTGAGTTCAGGGCAGGACCCCATCCAGCTAGGCTTCCAGGTTGTGGAAAGGAGTTAAAGGAAGGCAGAAAAGCACTGAAGGAAACCACCAACACAAGAAAGCTGAAGCAAATGGAATTGAAGGAGAGGCCAAGTTCCAGCCCCAGCAAGCAGAAGAACTTGGTAGCTTTGGCCCGTGGTTCTGGCTTTGGAGTCAAGGATACAAACAGGGGATTGTGGAATCTTCCTTCCCAGCTAAGGAAAACCACTGGGAATAGAAATGTGTCAGGGGTGTCCCTTCATGAAGGCCCAGCTAGGCCATTGTGTGACGTTATGAGGGTGAGGCCTGAATTGTATTGGAGACCCCAAGATGTTGGATGTGCCAGCATCATGGGATACCTGTCCAAAAGAGTTTATATCAGGCTATGGAAACAGCCCAAGTGGGAGAAGTGTATTACCAGCCACAAATGGCAAGGAGTTGGAGGTCTGAGGAGCACTTTGACATCAAACATGGAAACATAGAAGTTAGAGTTTTCCCTGCTGGCTTTTGGTCTCTGCTTTGTTATATTATTCCCTCGTTATGCTCCGTTTTCTCCCATTTGGAATGGTAATGCACATTCCATGCCATTGGATATTGGAAGTATGTGACCTACTTTTTTGATTTTGATTTTATAGGGGGTTGCAATAAAGGGATTGCCCTGCGTCTCTGAACTTCTGACTTTTAAACAGTGTTGAGATTGTGATAGACTATGGGGACTTTTGAAGTTGGATTAAATGCATTTTGCATTATGATATAGCTACAAGCCTATGGAGGCCAGGGAGTAGAAAGTGGTGGTTTAAATAAGAATGGCCCCCATAGGCTCATATATTCAAATACTTACTCACCAGGGGGTGGAAATTTTTGATAGGATTAGAAGGTTTAGGAGGTGTGGCTTTGTTGGAGGAAGTCACTGGAGTTTCAAAAGCCCATGCCAGACCCAGCATCTCTCTCTCTCTCTCTCTCTCTCTCTCTCTCTCTCT
>LOJH01061089.1:7976-19015 GCA_001685095.1 Ellobius talpinus
GTCTGTGAATCCTGAGGAGTATGTTCCAGGTATAAGTAATGAAAGGTACGGTTCCCTTTACTTGAATGGACTGTGTGCACCCAGGAGTGAAGAGGGACTTGGCGTGCTCTGAGGCAGGAGGTAGCGCCAGAAAGGATACAGACGTGGGCGGAGGAAAGTCCTTTCTGAGCGTCTCTGACGCCATCGGCCATCGATCTGGAGGCAGCCGCTGTTAAGAAGTGTGTAAGGAGAAGATGGCCTCTTGGCATCGCTGTTACAGGATTAACTTGGGCTCCAGCAGAACAGAGGGATTAGAAAGGAAAGAGATAAAAAGACAAATGATGCAAGACATCAGAGATAAGGACAGGGTAAGAGAAGGACTCTGGTAGCCAGTGGCAAGGAATGAAGAAACACAGCAAGGCTGCGGGCTGTCCCCTGGAGTGACAGCCTTGAGGACGCCAGCCAGCAGTGTAGACACAACCAGGATGCTCAACTACACCCCAGAACCCTGCAAAGCCAAGTCCTGAACATGACAAGAAGCCCATCAGTCCCCTGGGCCCCAAAATCCAAGAGTCTGAATAATTCAAAGCAAAGAAGAGCTCTGGGGTAAACCCTATCCCACCTAAACACATGTACGTTTTGACCCATTAGCTAGGTTAGTAATCAGGTACTTTTGAAAACAAGAGATAATCCATTCAAAAGACTTTTGGGGAGCCGGCAATTTAAAGACATAGGAAGGGTTTGCAAGAGGAGACAGACAACTGGAATTAGCACTTGTTCTCAGTGACAAGGCTGCTGTGGAGAATGGCGGGGAGAAGGGTAAAGCTGGGGCCCATGGGCCATGGCTAGAAGTCACTCTTTTGCCTTGGCCTACTGATGCAATCTGGAAACGAGATAGGATCTTCAGAAATCTTTAAACAGTCTAGAAGTTGACTTAGTGATCAAGCTTAAAGGACAACATTATTTGAGTTAAAATCTCTTTTACCTGCAAGCTGTATTTGTTCCCCAGACCTCCAGTCTGGGACCTTTGGACTAGAGATTGGAGAATCATTAAGCCCATATATCTATAACCTGCATCTGGGGCCCTGTGCTCTGCATGTGACGAAACCAAACAGCAAAGCAAAACAGAATAGAACAGAGACAGATAAGTGGGGGTTTTGTTTTTGTTTTTTAGACATGATTTCTCTGTGTAACTTTGGAGCCTGTCCTGGAATTCACTCTGTAGACCAGGCTGGCCTTGAACTCACAGAGATCAGCCCACCTCTGCCTCCTGAGTATTGGGATTCAGGTATTATTATTCTGGCCCATCACCTGGCAGGATGCATTCAGGCCGTACCCTGGCCAGCCCAAGGTCCTCTGGCTGCTTCATCAGGAGCGTAGTCTGTCTCTCTCTCCCTTCCCTTGGCAGTGGGTGAGAGCCCACAGCAGGTGAGAGCCAGACAAATATACCATAAAGATAGAGCTTAGGTGAGCTTATTGAGAGAAGGGAGAGAGAAAGAGAGAGAGAGATGCTTGCCTCTTCAGAAGAACAGTGGGAAGAGAGCAGGAATGGGCAGAGTTTGTCCTTTAAAGGGACCTTTTGTACCTGCATTCAGAGTACGACTATGTAATGACATAACAGCCACAGGAACTAGACTACACCTCTTTGAAACAGGTGTTAGGTTCATTGCCTCCTGCCTTAGTCAGGGTTACTATTGCTGTGATGAAACACATGACCAAAAATCAAGGTAGGGAGGAAAAGTTTTATTTGGCTTACACTTCCACATCACAGTTCATCATCAAAGGGAGTCAGGACAGGAACAGGACGTGGCAGGAGCTTGGAAGCAGGAGCTGATGCAGAGGCCATAGGGGAGGTGCGGGTGCTGCTTACTGGCTTGCTTTCCCTGGCTTGCACAGCCTGCTTCCTTATAGAATCCAGGACCTCCAGCCCAGGAATGTGTACCAACCTGCCCTGGGCTCTACAGGCTCTCCCCCATCAATTGCTAATGAAGAATTCATCTTACAGCCTGATCTTATGGAGGCATTATCTCAATTGAGGTTACCTCCTCTCTGATGACTCTAGTTTGTGTCAAGTTGACATAAAACCAGCCAGTACACCTCCCTTCCTTCCAGCACCCCTCCCTTCCTTCATTCCCTCCTTCCTTCCCTCCCTCCTTCTTCCTTCCTCCCTTTCTTCCTTTGTTCCCCCATCCTTCTTTCTCTTCCTTCTTTCCTCCATCCCACCCCAACCCCCTCATACATATACAAAGGACTAAACCCATTGCTTCCAGGAAGCAAGGTAGGATTACTATTACCATTAGGCCACACCCCTAGTCCTTTTGTTCTTATTTTTTGGGAAAGGGAAGTTTCACGTGGCCCAGGTTAGTTTTATCTTGGCTTCCCAAGGAGCTGAGATTACAGTCCCACTAGTTCCAGCTTTTCCTCTACATCTGGTGGCCTCTGAGCAAGCCTCAGCACAAATAGGCACGGTGAGCGAGGGTCACGGGAGGTACCAGGGCACACCTGGGGATGCTTGAGGTCCCACCTTAGTCCTCACCCCTACTGAGACAGGAACTGGTGATCATGGTGTAGGCGTGTGGAAAACAGCTTCTTTTATCTATGTGACTCTTTGAAAGGGCACTGGATGGCCCCTGCCCTCGGTTCTCACCTGCTGTAAGTCACCTCACATTCCTTGTGTGTCTTCATGGCTAGCCCCATAAGCATTCGGAAGGGGGTAGATTTAGGACTGCTGAATTGTTTTCTAGGTGGTTGATATCAATGACTTATTTTGAAAGTCATTTTATTGGATCTACACTTGCATTCGCCTTTACAGGCATGCATGGAGGCATGCAAACTGTTCAGAATATGCACGCTTGTGCTCTACTTTTTACATGTGTTGAATGTAAGATTAAAGGAGCCAAATTGTACAGTAGTTTGAGTCAGGGCTCCAGAACTAGAATGCCCAGGCTTAAAACTTGGTTCTGTTGTTTTCTGCTTGGGTGACTAGAAACATCCCTCCCACAGGCTTCACAATGCATTTATCTGTTCCATAATGTCACTGATGAGTGACTGACACATGTTGGGTTCCCTAGGAAACAGCAAGCGAACATGCAGGCTTTTCTTGGAGGTTACCCTAGGACCAACTCCCATGGGAGAATGCAGAGAAACCAAACTGGACAGGGGCAAGGATCGGGCCGCAATTCAGTTTCACTGAGCCCCAGTTGACGCCCTGAGGATCTCTCAATTATTTTTCTATGCCTATTGAACTAGCCTCTGTGTGTTTTGCCCCACAGCCGCAGAAGCTGTACTAAGCTGTCCAGCCTCTGTCAGTTTCGGAGAGAAAGAATGAATTCTCCAGCTGATGGACATGGTGCTTGCACACAGCCCATAAATCCGGAGCTGGTGACCTTTCAGAGTCGTTTTGGAGGTGGGGGTCAGATATTTCTGTTTCGAGGTGGATCTGTCATGGACTGCAATCTGCTCTCACTCCCCAACTCCCCAGGAATGTCATGTAGCACCCTTCATGAACTGAGGGCCCGAAGCTGGGGGATTAAAAGCTCCACTGAAGAAGAGGCAAAACAAAAAGACATAGCCTCAGTTCCAATGACAAGCTGCACACTGAGGCGACTCATATAATATTATATATTGTCTCAACACATCTTATTTTCAACTTGTTGGATGCTTTTACTTTCATTCACGGGACAAGGAATTTGAAAGCTAACCCCAGCCCTTCTTGTACTTTTATTTTGAAAGGGTCTCGTTAAGTGGCCCAGGCTGGTCTTGAACTTGTGATCCTCTTGTCTCAGCTTCCTGAGTAGGTGGGATTATAGGCCTGCCACACCAGATTCAAGCCATAGCCCGTGGCCTGAGTAGTATCTGTCAATATGGCCACTTGTGAGATGTTCAGGGTTTGTGGCCTTTGCATCCTCATTTCCTCGTGAGAGACATCACCCTTCAAGAAATTCATAAATTTGATGTGTCACACATGAACTGTTTGAAACAAAACAAAACAAAACAGGGTTACCTCTGTACAGATGTTTATACAGAATTGTTCACAGAAGCCAAAAGACAGAAATTGCCCATAGAGAAACAGCAGACAGATGTCCCCTATACTCAACAATTTTCAAGTATTAAGGTCACTTCCTTATTCCCAAATGACCAAAAAGAATGTATAGAGAACACTGGATCCCAGAAGCTGGGTGGTCATTTTAGAATTTAGCTCCTCCAATTGCCTCATTCACAGATGAAGCAAAACAAATGAAAGAGATAAATGCAATGGCTTGATGGAGCCCATGGCAGTGTCTTGATTTAAACTCAGCTCCCTGGGCTTTACTTCCAAGGCCCCTCTGTTGGGTCACATCAAAACACGTTGTGATTGGACCATCTCCGTCTCCATCTCCGTCTCCATGGTTCACACCGGTTCTCATGAGCTGATGTGGCTGCCTCCAGTAAGGAGACTCAAGTTAGAGGCTTTAGACGACCATCTTAGAGTGCTGTTTTCACGTCTAGACATTCCTCGTCCCACAGATGAATGCACAAGTGCCGAGTTGCAGATGAGATTCATGGAGGCAAATGTACCGCTGTTGGTAAGGGGACACACCAGGCTGGGTTTCGGTGAAGCTTTAGACCTCGGCAGATTGCGCCTTCGCTCAGAATATTGCCCTTTGAGTTTTGCCCTTCCCCCCAGAGTGAAGGTGTTAAGACTCAGATAATCACAGGAGCCCCTCTGCTCTTCTCAGGTGCATCCAGGAATCTCCACAGATGAGAGGAATGCGCTGAGCAGCCCTGGGGGTGGGGGGACCCAATGATAAGACAGAAGCTATTTCCAGAGCAGCCTGGGTAACGGCAGGAATTGGAGCTAAGGCATCCGTCCCTGTTCTTTCTGATGATGAGAGGTCAGTGCTCCAGAGTGGGAACTTAATGGAATAAGACTATATTTTCATTCTAAATTTACATTTAAACCATTTTATGTATCTAATTGAGTGACTTGGACACTTTCACAATGATGTGCCACCGTCAGCGTGGATGTCCAGAATTTTTGTCATCTCAAACAGAACTCTGGACTCATTGAGCAATAACTCCCCAGGCCCTCTTAGGTGACCTCTACTCCGCTTTCTGAGTTTTCCTATTCTAGATGTCTTGTGGGAGCACATTTAATATGTCTGTCATTTGTGCCTGTTGTCTTTGGGTAAGGGTGAAGATTTCAAGGCACATCCAAGTCATGCTTGAGCGCCTGCTTCCTCCTTATTACTAGACGACATCCCTTGTAAGAATGTTCCATACTTTGTGTTTTTGTACTTCTGCGAATGTACATGGACTATCTCTGTTTTCTAGCTATTGTAAATAATGTGTCCTATAAATTCGGGTCTGAGATAAGCAGGTTTTCTGCTGTTTGTTTTTTTGTCTTTTGTTTCTGCTTTCAGCTCATGTTTGATACATGAATTATTGAATTCTGAGATCATCTAGTGCAGTCTTTCTCTGCTGGTTGAGGAAGCAGAGGCCACAGAACACCAAGCCTCTCCTCTGTTCAGTGGCGGCACTAACAGATGGTAGTAAGGCCATGTGCTATGCTTTCAATCTGAAATGTGGCTTAGAGGATGTTTTAAGTGCTCAGCCTCTACCTCTTGGGACTATTATTTTAGTAATATTTTTATGTTTTCTTTGAGAATTTTAGAAATATATTTTTTAATATATCTTCCCACTACCATTTCTCCTTGGACCCACTCCCAAAATGGCCCCTTCCCAAATTCATGTCCTTATTTTAACCCAATGAGACCAATTAGTGTTGCCCATATGTGCATAAGTGTGGGACCATAGGTGTGGCCCATAGGTGACCCACCCATGGCAGCACTTACCTTCTTTCTGTGATGCTACATGAACCTTGTGCTATGGAAGGTTGATATAGAGATGCTCTGCTTAGAACTGAGCATCTGGTCCCTATTCTCAGTGTTTTAATCAGTTATGTTCAAGCTCTGCATGAACTCTGCATTATCTCAGCACTAACTGCTGCCCACAGCTAATTTGGGCCAATTTTACAGTTTCAAGAAGGAGCTCCATTCTGTGGGATAGGCCTCCAAGTCAGTCAGAAAGTAGCTGGTGAGATTCACAACAATCATGCCACTAGTACAGGGTAGACACATCTCACCTGGCAGTTCAGTGCCGTGGCATGCGGAATCCAGCTTTGAGGAAGACCATCATCATCTTTTCTTCCCCAATGCCCAGCATAACACCTTCCCACATTATAGAAGGTAGTGCAGATGGCACTATTTGAAGGCCGAGGAGCCTTTAGGAAGTAGGTCCTGGCTGGTGGAAGTTGGTCACTAGTGTGTGTCCTTGAATACACAAAATATTCATTTTTGTTTCCAGCTTGTTCTCTCTCTACTTCCTGTCTGCTGCCATGTGAACAGCCACCAGGGTACGCTCCTACTGCTACAGACTGAGCTCCTTCCACCCTTGACTCTCTTCCTGTCTATGAAGTACTGAGATGTATCTGAAACTGTGAGCCAAATATGTCTTGCTTTCCTTAAGGTGTTTCCTTCAAGGATTTTAGTCACAGCAATACAAAAGTAAACAATGCAGCATGGGACCCAAAGCTTGGGTTCACTGGCTGAGTCATGATAAAGTAGGTTTATCATTCTTTCCCGTAGCACCAGCAATTACACTTAGTGTGGCATAGATGCAGGAAAGTGCTCGACCACATGAGCTATAGCCCCAGACCTATGCATCATTCTTGACAATTTATGTTTACCCTATGTGGTTGTTTGAATGTAACTGGCCCCCAAAAGCTCATAATAACATTAATAAAAGGTGTGGCTTATTGGAGTAGATGTGACCTTGTTGGAGAAAGTGTGTCACTGTAGGGTTGGGCTTTGAGGTCTCCTATGCTCAAGCTGCACTCAGTGGGGACACAGACTCCTTCCTGTTGCCTGAGGATCAAGATGTAGAACTCTCAGCTCCTTCTCCAGCACCATGTCTGCCTGCACACTGCCATGCTTCCCATCAGGCTGAGGATAGGCTGAACCTCTGAAACTGTCAGCCATCCACAATTAAATGCTTTTCTTTATAAGAGTTGCTATGGTCCTTGTGTCTCTCCACAGCAATAGAAATCCTAACTAACACACCCTATGCTTAGCAAATGGATCACATGATTTTAAAATAATATGATTTACAATTATCAGTTACCCAGTATTAATCAAACAAAGCAGCCTAATTATCCATTGTTTTGTATTAGAAAACCAAAATTTAGCAGCATAAAATAGGAACCACTTGTCAAGCACCAAGAATTCATATTAGGAGGCTGGAGCGATGGTTCAGCAGCTAAAAGTGTGTGGTGCTCTTCCAGAGGATCTGGGTTCTGTTCCCAGCACTCACCGCAGGCAACTCACAGCAGTTTATACCTCCTGCTTAAGGGGGATCTGATGCCTCTGGGCAAGGCAAGCACTTCACTCACAGGCACATAATTACAAGTAAAATAAATCTTATGTTTAAACTCAGAATAAAACACAGTGGAGATTGCTTGTCTCTGTCCCATAATCTCCGGATCTTAGCTGGGGAGTTCAAAAAGCAGAAGGAGACTTGACTGGCTTGGTCCTCAGGTCATCTGTGGCACTAGGATTAGATATCCATTTCACTAGGATCAGATAGGATCTGTATGTTTTTACTCATGTCTTATGTCTGTGCTAGGATAACTGAAAGACTGGCCAGCTTGGATAATGGAATGGTATATCTAATTTTTGTGCACATTGGGCTTCCTCACAGTGTTATGGAACCAAGGAGCCACACTTCTCCCTTGACAGCTCAGATTCTTGAAGACAAGTCTTCTAGTCATTAGGCAGAGCTGGTTTGGTCTTCCATGGCCTACTATCACATGACATCACTGTCACTCTTCTGTTGGTCAGAGACACAAGTCCCTTGCAAGAAAGAAAGAGAGAGAGAGAGCCACAGTCCCATGTCTTATAGACAAGTATTGAAGAATTTGTGACACTGACGTAGAAGCATGACTGCTAGTGAGTATTGCCCCTTTCTGGGAGGTCTCTCTGGAATGCCACATAGCTGTCCCAATGTTGCCATCCTTCTTTATAACTTTCTGGAATGCTGTTCTGGAAGTCTATCTAGACTCTGCTGGGCATCATTTTGATTTACCAATGGCAATGAGTCTTTACTTACCTCTGAAAATGGGTTTCACTTGAGGAAAAGATGGATCAATGTGCATTCAAACACTCAGTGAGCTGCTAGCATGTGCAAGGAACGAGGAAGAGGAACCCATAATAAGAGCAGTAGTCATGCCCAGCATGGCGATGCACGCCTTTAATCTCAGCACTCAGGAGGCAGAGGCAGGAGGATCTCTGTGAGTTAGAGGCCAGCCTGGTCTATAGAGTAAGTTCCAGGATAGCTACCATTATACAGAGAAACCCTGTCTTGAAAAGAAAAAAAGAATTGTAGTCACACCAGGGAAAACAAGGCCTTCTAAACACAGTATGAGCAGCACTCACATGAGTGCACAAAGACTGAGGGAGCGTGTGCAAGGCCTGCACCAGAGAGGGGTCTACAGATGAGAGGAAGAGTAAACCCATGACCCCATCCCTAACCCAGAAGCTATTTCCAATTGATAATTATTCACAAATGAAAAATTAGTTTTCTCCAAGGGAGTCTCAGTGGGGAAACAGACCACTCTTAAGAGCAGGCCCCATGCCCATCAGTAGATGGCCAATACAAAACAAACTCAATGTCATCTTTGGAGGTTCTGTGTCTCATAATGTTTTACATATGATGCTTCCAGTGTTGTGTTTTTATGGGATCATGTGTGAGAACGTGTGTGTCTCTGTGTCTATATGCATTTCTTTCTCCTTTTGCTTTTTCTTTGGCTCTGTTTCTTCTGTTTGTTTAGTTAGATTCTGGGTTGTTTCTTTTTGTTTTATTTTATCTATTTTTTTTGTTATTCTTTAGAAGCTTGTTTATTTTCTAAGGACAGACAGAAAGGGTGTGGATGCAGAGGAGTTGGGAGGTGGGGAGGAACTAGGAGGAACGGGAGGAGGGAAAACTGTGATCAGAATGTATTGTATGAAAAAAAAATCCATTTTCAATAAAAGAAAAAAATACTAAAAACATAAAAGAACAGTAGTGTGGTGGTTCAATAAGAATGGCCCTGATAGGCTAATGTATTTGAATTCTTAGTCATCAGGGAGTAACACTATTTGAGAAGTATTAGGAGGTATGGCCTTGTTGGAGTGGGTGTGGCTTTGTTAATGTGGTGGGGGGAGGCTTTGAAGTTTCAAAAGCTGACCCCATGCATGGTCTCTCTCAGCCTATGGATCAGGTTGTAACTCTCAGTTACTGTTCCAGGGCTGTGTTCCCCAGTTGATGATAATGGACTATGCCTCTAAAACTGTAAGCAAGCCTGTGAGGGCCCGCAAATGTGAGCCTGTTCTACCTTGACTAAAGGTCAGAGAGTGAGCTTGTAGTTGCTCTTTCAAAGTTGTTGACAACAGATGTGGCTACAAACAAGGGATTCTGACCTAGGGTGGGTTAATTAGTATTTTTGGGTATCCCACTCCACCTGGACCAGAGGTCCGAAGAATTCAGGTCTATTCCTTCTATCATGTTAATGAAGTCTATTGCCTCCCCCCTCCCCTTTTGAAATGAAGTATATAAGCATGTGGAAAATAAACATGGGTTCAGTATTCACCGAATTTCCCTCCCTATGCTCTTCTGTGTTTCTGTCTCTTCTTTTCTCTCATATCTCTCATATCTCTGTTCCTTTTGCTTAATAATTCCAATCCTCACAGTCCCACCCTGGAGCCTACGAATTTTGTCGAGGCTGGTCCTCAACACAAGCCCTCAATTTAATGCTTTCTTTGGTAAGAGTTGCCTGGGTCATGATGTCTCTTCACCGCAATGGAACAGTGACTAAGACACGTTGTCACTCAAGAACAAACTTGAGAGTGAACCCGGAAAAACAAATCAGACTGATAGTCTTGCACGCCTGAGGATTATAGGATTTAGGAAACAGAAGTTCCTGTGAAAGAATGAGCAAGGTGATTCTGTGGCTCTCTTCTGGACTCATCTAAGTGGTAGAATTGTGTAACGGGGAACAAGGACTTAGGTCACACTGTGGTGTGGTGTCCTGCCAAGCTTCCTAAACATGCCCCCAGGTGTTTTGTATTTGAGGTCTGAATGTCATCAGGGAACACCTCAGCACAGAGCACAGCATCCTACAGATCTTGGCCTTCATGTTCTTGTCTCCTATCTCTTTCTATCCTTGTGTTGGCTGGTTGTCAGGTTACCCAGGCAACTGTCAATCTTCAGGGCAGTGTTCTTGGCCTTCCCCATGGAAATACAGTTAATGCTTGTGCCATATGATCTGTCTCAATACAAGCACCAACAGCAGCATTTTTGCCTCGTAGCCTAACAGGTACCCCAGAAATTGGGCCAGTAGGCAGAGCACACAAGGATGGTAAATGCATGTTTCACAACCCCCCAAAATGCAGTTGCTATCTTGTGAGTCTTGAGACAGCCCAGTCTACTTAATTTGGTTGTTTTTTCTATATCAGTTTTGTGATTTGAATATGAATGTCTATCACTGACTTCTGTATTTGAACTCATGATTCCCAGAGAATGGCATTGTATGGGAGGCCCTGCTAGCCTAGCAGAAGTGGGTCATTGGGAGAGGGCCTTGAATCTTTATCTGTCAAGATATAAATAAAGAGATATGGTACCTCCCTTCTGTAATGGACTGAAATCACCTGAAATGGGCCAAAATAAGCCCTTCTTGTAAATTGTTCTTATCTAATATTTAATATCAATGAAAAATCCAATATGTATGCACCAATTAAGAACCCTTATATCTGTCCCCCTCTTAAAGG
Source organism: Ellobius talpinus (assembly GCA_001685095.1). Lineage (NCBI taxonomy): Eukaryota > Metazoa > Chordata > Mammalia > Rodentia > Cricetidae > Ellobius > Ellobius talpinus. The sequence continues at coordinate 18,797 of LOJH01061089.1, forward strand.
ATGTGGGGTGATCCAACTGCCATTCTGTGTATTCGGCCTCTATAAAATGAGGGTCTCAGAAAGCATATGGAAGCATAGAGTCTGTACTTTCTTGACATGACTATCTAACCTCCATGTTACCTCAGGGGTATGTCATTGTGATGCCAGCACTTGACTAAGAAGTGGAACCCCTGATGTAGGAGTGTCTTCTATCTATCTGTTGCTTTCATTGGTTAATTA
>LOJH01061091.1:0-10626 GCA_001685095.1 Ellobius talpinus
GAGGAAGGCTGTTTCCTAATTTTCTGAGAAATCACCATACTGATATCCAAAGGGAAAAATCTTTTCCAGCTATATTGTATTTCATTTTTTGAGAACTCTGTTTAGTTTCATGAACCATTTTATAATTAATGTTTGTTTACTTAATGTTTATTTTTTTTGAGTTCTTCATAAATTTTAAATAATAGCCTTTTGCCAGATTTATAACTGGTTAAGATATTTTCCCATTCTGTGGGCTGCCTTTTTTCTCAAATTCTGTGTCCTTTGCAGTAGAGACAGAAGCCTTTTAGATTCTTGAGATACCATTTATTTCTTATTAGTCATAATGCTTTGCTATTGGGGTTCTATTTAAAAAATTCTTTCCTGTGTCAATGAACTCAAACTTATTTCTATTTCTTACTTTGTTTTAATCAGATTTGGGGTATCAGATCAGGTCCTAGGCTGAGGTCCTTGACCCATTTGGAGTTGAGTTTTATGCGGGATAGGAGATAAACATGAAGTTTGATAGAAAAATAAAGCAGAGAAACAATAACATTCTCAATAGCTTCACAACTATCTTGGAGCTCTTACTGACTTGTATGGCTTCTAAACTTCTAATCTCCAGAAATAGTTTCAAGAGTTGCTTTAAAATTCACTTTTTAAAAAATTAATACCTGAGTTACTTGAGTTTCATTTTTTTGGTTCTTAATGTGGTATAATCATTATAAATCACAGCTGACATGCTATGATTATGAGTTGTTGACATTGCTCTTTTTCAAGCTTCCTCCTGATTCTATTTTATTCTAGAATATAGTTAGATAGACTGGACTCAAACATCATTTGAACCTGTTCCCTGATTCTCAGTTCAACCTGATTAGCCTTAGCTGAGCTGTGAGTCTGCCCAGCTTGTGTGTGTTTTACTGGTTACCCAGGGATATGGCTCATGTTTACATACAGATTTTGGAGCAGCTACTTTCTTCTGTGAGGGCATTTCTTTCTTACTATTTATTTCTGAAACTGGGTTCTTTTGTATCTTCTCCCAAGTTCTGACATTGCAGGCATGTGCTATAATGCCTGGCTTATAGTATTTTGGTTGAATTTTGGAAGAAGCAAAGATAAGCCATTTATACAAATAAAGCCACATCAAGAAAGGGAACAAATGAAAAGGTATAGTAACCCCAAGTCTATCTTCAGGGTAGGAGATTCAGATTCAAATAGAGGATACCTCTGATTCCATAGTTAAACTTTTCTGGCAAATTGCAGTCCAGGTCATCATGGATCTGTTCTTGACTCAGCTCTGGTCTGCAGGTGGTCTGATAAATTATGAATTTATTAATCACTGAGGGTCCATCCTTGTTCTTGTGATAATTGTCTTTCCAGAGGAAGGAATTGGTATATAAGCTTCTATTCTGGCTTACAAATTTTTATGTCAAGAGGAAAAATAATAAATAATCTAATTTTGCATCTTCAGATTTTCCAAGTTATTTTTCTAAGTACTCGCATTCAAAATAATAGTTTGATTTATAAAATTATCAAATTTTGGACTTTCTAAGTATATACCTTACCAGTATAAAATCAATCAAATTCGTTGTCAGTGTGTGTAGTCTTTTAAAAGTCAATCTGATTTTTATGGAAACACTTCTGTTGATGGCAACATTAAGCCACTGCTTTTTCATTTTGACTTATATCACAAGATTTAGATGTGAGTACTTGATGTTAAATGACTAACAGACTCAATTTGCCTTGTTTTAATATATTGAAATATACTAGCAATTCATTTGTCAAGATTCTGTCATGTCTATGATCATGCTTGCCAGTTTATTATTTTTTTTATTAAAGCTGTCCTTTTTGATCATCTGAGCAGCTGGAATGAGGTACATTAAAGACCAACCATAGGTCCAGCATTCAGAGATCTTGCTAATAAAATATAATTCAGAGAGTAAAAAACCCGGTAAACACATTTCCCATTAACACATGGCTGGTTCTTCACAGTTTTTCACATCTCTTAAGTGGAGCACATATTTGAATAAGAGATGGCTGAGCATTTGTGGAAATCAAGAATTTTCTTATTTCAAAGAGAGGTTTTGAATGCAGGCAATCCTTTATACCAAAACATATCGATACTGAATAATGAATGAAAAGGATTCAACCCTGGAGACACTGCTGCCAGCTTCTAATGAGCTGGGGCCCAAGCAGATGCCGCCTATCCACTGGACAGAATTTGCCAGTAGAGGGATTTTCAGCACTGGCTTGCATCTGAATCAGTTTGTTCTACTTCCTGTTACCAAGACGATGATCCAGAGCAACAAAAAGTGAAAGCACTTTGCAAAAATGAAACATTTTCTTCCTATTTGTCAACACTATTATTTCCTCATTTTTATGTTTCGCCAAGTAAATTTTATTAATTAATGTAGCAATTTCTCTGTAAATAGCAATGTCTGTTAACCAAAACCGTGATTCCTGGAACATAGGTGTGCTTGTCCCTCCTCTGATGATTTAGAAGATGACTTAGAATCTAGGTGTTTGATGACGTTGCCATGGTAAAGAACATTCTTCTGTTTAAACATCCACTTGCATATTTATTTTCTGTGACCAGTTTGCCCAGGACTTGCAATGTGCATAGTAAGGTTAGCTATGGGCATGGAATAACATCCAACAGTGTCAATCAACTGATGTAAGATTAATAATTGATAACGCGTTGAAAAAGATTCTGCATTGTCCAGATTCTAATGTTCTTGTCTCACAATGTCCAGGCTGATGAAGCTGGGGGAATGCACGGCCTTTTAATTCTCAGGACTGGACAGGCACTGCAACATAAACACAGTCACCAAACTTGAGAATCCAACTCACACTTCGTTTCCTATTTTAATCACTGTGGGATTTTCTTATTAAACAAGATAGAAAACCAAAACAATGAGAAGCAACGCACACATCTATTACTATATGTAATATTTGGCGTGCCCATTCCTGATTCCTTTATCTCTAATGGAGTTTGTGTTTTGATGTTCCTTCTCTAGAACTGTTCCTGTGAAAGTGACCCTTTCATTCTATTTATCTTTTCCTCCCTTCTCTTTTTAAAGTTATTAATCCGAGCCAGAGATTTAGCAGGAAACATAGAGAAGAGTAAAACTGAGTAACTAACCAGCATTTAATGAAAGGAAACTCCTCCATGGCCAGAGGATATTTGCTAAATGAATATGTGAGATCTATGTTTCTCAAGAATTTTCTTAGAAACTCTTTGAACAGCCTGTCCTTGTATCTGCAGGCCATTACTTAGGGAAGATAATGGTCTCATGATCTTCTGCCTTGTACGCCGGTTAAGTGGTGCTCATTGGCTGACCCTGGCAATCATCACTGTAGTGGTGAGGCTCTGGAAAATGTGACTCCCTAGGTGTCTTTCCCGGAATTGAAGGGATGGTTATGGTGAGAGCCTTTATTTGCTACTCAGACAAAGTAGCTGTTTCGACAGGGCAGGAACTGGGAAATCCACGAGAGGGACAGGTTTAACCTGTACTAACAAAGCAGAGAAGGATCCTGGGCAGAAGTCCCCTGACTTCTTCATCTTTCTGCTACTTACTGTATTTGCAATTGACTAAATCCACTCAATCAGCCAGAGCAATGACCTCTAGAGGCACAGGGTTAATACCAGTGCAGTGATTGTAGTTGAAGAGTCCTTGGGACTCTTTAGTGTGGCCTGCATTGTATGCTGTCAGCTTGGCATTTCCAATACTTCCTTCTGAGCACAGGGAGCATTATTTGCCAGAACCTCACCATCACCACAGTGATGAGAGGCAAGGTTAGCCAATGGGCAGCATTTGAACGGTCTAAAAGGCAGAAGATCAGCATCTTTTCTAAGCATTGGCATGTATATGCATTGACAAGCTGTTCAAAGAGTTCCTAGGAAACTTCTTGAGAAATGTAGATTTCATCTATCTACTTAGTGAATTCTTTTTCTTTCTGAGTATCACAAGTTGTAATTAACAGAGGAAATTTAGTAAAGCCAAATCCCATTGTGATTGTGAATCAGATAAAAGTCTGTTTCTATACACTGACAGTGTGTATATGTGTTTTATTGCACATGTCTGTATGTGGAGGTCAGAAGTCAACCCTTCTGTCTTCCTTAAACACTGTCTACCTTGGGCTTTTGATTCAGTGTCTCTCCCTGGTCTGGAACTCCCCAGTTAAGGCAAGGTTGACCAGTCATCAAGACTCCGGGATATGCCTGTGTTAATCTCTCCAGTGCAAGCCATCACACCCAGATTTTTTACATGGTTCTGTAGTATTAAACGTGCTGTCTCATTTATGCAATGCAAATAGTTTATGGACAGAGCTATTCTCCCAGCCTAGTTCCCACATACCTTTACATTATTAAAATTCTATATTGTTCGTAAAATTTCAAAGAATGTAGACATTTCCTGATTCTTGCCTATGTCTAGCATGTACTTACTATCTTACCATGAATTTTATTTAATCTATGTAATTATTAATGACCTGCTAGGCAGTTTTCAGCCCCATATATTTACTTCTTTTCAATTATTTGTTGTACATCTGAACCAGAATTCATAAAAAATTCTGCCTTATTGGATCAATGATTATAAGAAATATACATTTATTGTGGAGAATATATATGTATACTTAATGACTATATATATACAAATATAATGTGTATAGTATCTACTATATATATTTTGTATGTATATATAAAACATACACATGTCATACACACATATATAATAAATGAACACACTATTTAACAGCTAGAACTTTCTTAATAACATTTATCTCTGAGAGTCTCCCTTTCTTAACTGCCTTATACCAGGGCTAAAATATACTTGAATTTTTCTATCTTTATTCTTTTCCCTCTAAAATAATAGTTTTATATGTATGTGTGTGCACATGTGTGTGTGTATCCTTATATATTGAATTGTGCAGCATAACTGTGCAGCTTCACTATTTCTAAGCTTTAAAAAGTCACGATTTAATCATTTTTAAATTGCTTTTGTCATTTAAGATTATTTTTGAGATTCATAAATGTTATGTGTAGCTTTATTTCATTTATCTTTCATTGTTTCATGATGTTCCTTTATCACAATTGATATGCTATTAATATTCTCACACAGGTTTTCTACTGCATTATATGAGAAAGTGTCTAGATGGGTGATGGTCTTTGGAATCTGACTGATGGGTAACTGGATGTGTGAATCTCCTACAGAGTCCTGAAGGGCAGTGATTGAGTTACAATCCTACTAGCAACTTTAAAGAATTGTCTAAAACAATCTTTATTAAGTGCCTGGTGAGAAGGTTTCATGGGCAAGGTAGCCAAGTGTGACAGCCTGAATTTGATCCCAAGAACCTACATGGTGGAAAGAGAAAACTGACTTTCTCAACTTGTCCTCTGACCTCTATCTAGGTGCCATGGCATGTACCTCACTCCTACTCATAAATAAATAAATGTAAAAAATAAACTTTAGAAATATGTTTTGCTAGCATAGTGGCTACAAAATTAAATCTCATTGATCTTATTTTGTATTCTTTTGATCACAAATAAGTATGGGTAATATCTTATATTTTTAACTACTACATTTATTCTTTTCAGAAGTTACAAGTTGGAGTTTTTATAAATCATAGTTTATTTACTTAGTGTTTAATTTTTTCCTTTTTATTGAAGATATTTGGAAATTGTTTTAGTATTTATTCTTCTGTGTATGTGTGTATTTACTGCAAATATTTTCCCCATTTGTGGATTTTTTTAAATTATTGATAGCTTTAAGAAATCTTACAGCGTCATTAAACTTTTCAAGTTTCTATATATTGACCAAGTTTTCTGTCCCACCTGGTCTTGCAGTTGTTCAATCCCAAAGAAAACACACAGAGGTCTACATTAATTACCAATTGATTGCCCTAGTATCTCAGGCTTCTTATTAACTCTTATAACTTATATTAGCCCATAATTCTTGTCTTGTTAGCCATGTGGCTTGGTAGCTTTTTTGCTGAGGCAGTCACATCTTGCTTGCTCTATGTCCTTCTTTTCTGTCTGATGACGACTACAGACTGAAACTTCCCTCTTCCCAGAATTCTCCTTGCCCTGCTTCTACTTCCTGCCTGGTCTCCCTGCCTATACTTCCTGCCTGGCTACTGGCCAAACAGCATTTATTTAAAATACAAGTTACAGGGTACAGACCATTGTCCCACAGCACTGGTATTGTTTCTGTTTATTTAATACACTGCTTTAAATTCAAAGCATTGTGAGAATGTGCACTTTGCTTCTAAAATATATTTTGTATATTTTGAGAATTAATTTTTGTGACTTATGTGAAGTAAGCCATCAATATCAGGGTTTTGTTTTTATGTATTTATTTATTTTTACTTAGATAACCATAGATTATCATATCACATGTTGGATTTCTGGGATGCATGGATCTTTTTGTGTAATTTCTTTACTCTTATTTTTTGTTTATCTCATGCCTTTAATAAATTATTTTATCTATTTTCTTGCTAAACTTTTTGTATTAGTTACTTTTCTGTTATGGTAAAACACCATTAAAAAAGTGACTTGTGGAATGCCAGGCATGGTCACATAGGACTTTAATCCCAGCACTTGGGAGGGAGAGGCAGGAAAATCTCTTTGATGCTGAGGCCAGTGAGTGAGTCACAGGACAGCCAGAGCTATGTAGACCTTGTCTCAAAAAAACAAAAAATAAAAACGAAACAAAAAATGTGATTTATGGAAAAAGAGTTTATCTTGGCTTATGTTTCCAGAAGAATAAGAATCCATCACGTCAGAAAGGTGTGGCAGCAAGCAGTGGGCATAGCAGCTTGAGAAGGATGCTAAGTGGTCACACCTTCTACCACACGCATGAAATAGGGAGAATGAACTGAAAATGGTACAATGTTTTAAATTCTCAAAGCCTGTTCCTCAGTGATATACTTCCTCTAAGGCTATACTTCCTCCTAACCTCTCCAAAGAATGCCAATAACTGGGCATCATGTGTTCTGATGTGTGAGCCTATGGATGATGTTTCTTATTCAAACCATCACACTTTTCTTACTTAATCTTTCTCTTTCTGTTGGATTGAAAGTGATACATACTTTTGAAATATCACTATGTGCTTTCGACTTTACAGAATTTATAGTTTCTGTCTCAGTCTGAAAGTAATGTCACAAACTTTACTCTTACCAAGATACTGTTTAGTTCTTTAATCTCCTTTTAATAACAAGACACTCATTAGACAGAATGACTTTATAACCATATTGATTTAAATGTAGCTACACATTTCCCAGTCCCGTTTCTCATCTTTTTCTCCTCTTTTGAGACTTTGATCATTTTTTTTTCATTTCCTGAGGATTTGATCTATGTATGTCAGGTATTTTGATCATATAAACCATACCCACTTCCTTTCAACTCCTTCTAGACCCTCTCCCTGGACATAGTGTCCTCCCACTGCCATGTCCTCTTTCAATAGTCTGCTGAGTCCAGTTTGTTCTGTCCTTGTGTGCATAGATATGGGATCTCCCATGAGAATACGGTCATTCTAGTGGATACTACTTTCTGGAGAAAGCTGACTGTCCCTACCTTATCAGCCTTCAATCACCAAAGCTCCTCAGCTAGGAGTGGGCCTTTACTAGACCCTCTCCCAGCTACACTGGAATTTTGACTGACTTGATTTCTCAATAGAAGCTGTGATTGAGTACATGAGTGCAATTTCTCTGACATGTCTAGAAGACACCATTTTGCTGCAGTTCTTTCTTACCTCAGGCTTTTCAAATCTTTTCCTGTCCTTTTCTGCAATGGTCTTTGAGATGTTTAGGGAAGGAGCGGGTCTACCACTCTTTCTTTCATTTCAGAAGTTCCTTCCAGAGATAGGTAGGATTTCCTCCTGTTTTTGTTTGTTTGTTTTGTTTTGTGACATTTGTTGAATGTGTGTGTGTGTGTGTACACATGTAACAACACGCACATACATTGGTTCAACTAAACATTGGGAAATAGTTGTTTGGTAGATTTATGAGTGGACTATTAATTTTGACTTATCACATCAAAAGTACTATTTTAGTGACTTAATGCTTCCATAATTGCAATAGTAAAGTCTACTACTGGCAAATTGTTTTACTTGACAGAAGATCTATGTATCAATCAGCCATTTCTTCATCAGAAACCACTGAGACTATGTGGTGACTCACTCTCATTGTACATACATGTGCAATGTGTTTGCTGAGGCCCAGATAATCTAGGCTTCACTTTGTTGGACAGCTCTGTTTCAGAATGCAGGTCTGTCTAAGCTTTGCTATTCCCTGTGTTTGGGCCTATGCCAATTCTATCTGTCTTATTATGGAGCACAAATAGTATTTATTGTAATGACTTTATATGAGACCAACTTGCATGCTCAATCTTCTAGGTAAATTTGCTAAGTATATAGTATAATTACTAACATAGTAATTATATAGATAGTATAAAAATATACAATGGAGAATGTATAATGAATGGCACAGAGTAGCCTAGTCAATTTTTTTTAGGTAGGATACATTTAAGAGACATGACAGTTATTCCTCACTAACTTATCATGAGGATGTAGACACATTAACTTAAATAATCTTAGATAAACTAGGGTTGAAATGACTGGAGTTATATAAAATTGCTCTTAGAATAACTGCATTGCATGGTGCTGCATAAGAACAATCTAAAAAGGACTTTATCAGAATGTCAAAAATCATCACAAACTGGGAACCATCATCTCTCATTGACTTAAGGATTGTCTTTTAGTGGACTGGTGGTCTGGAAGTATGATAAAAGTCTAACATTGTGGTTTGTAATGCTTCATTTCTAGCAAAGTGCATAAGATCCAGGTCCAACCGTCTTCCAATAGGGGTTGCAAAGCTGTTAGAAAGTGCATACAAATCAGTAATTGACAGGTAAGAGTACCATATGACTTTAAAATGCTGATAACATACTTTTTGCACCAGATATTTCTGTTAGTCACAAATGCTCTAAATGTAATAGTTGACCAAATCAACCTTTGACAGGAGTAACATCTCACCTTTCCCCTTCAATGTTTATGTCTCCATTTGGGAACAATAAACATTTTTCTCACTTATATCACCTAAATGCCAAAAGAAAATGAACATATAACTAATGTGAATATTGAAATTTTTGGTGTCCCAAACCATTAACTTTAATCTCAGAAATTTATTGTCCTTATAAAAGAAATGAGACAAAGCCATTTGGCTTGCATATAATTGTATGAAAACATGAACATCCTTGTAACTAATTCAATGTGGCACCACATAAATGAAACATGGTCCTGGTTCCCTAGAGTAAATGCTTTTGATCAGCAGAGTATGGGCAGATGACCTATGCCTACCAATAATGGACAAGGTGATACTCTGGCCAGAAACACTTCTATCTCCTGAGTTTCTTTTGGTAAGCACACAGGTACTCTTCACTGACAGGTTAATAAGTGGGTCATTTCAATTTTATGCATTGATTTGAAGCTAACCGTTGTACTTTGATTAACAATGTAAGATTTGTAAGAATATTAACTAAAGTTCTATTTAAATTCAAATTGAGGAATTTGTGATATTAGCATGCTGGAGCAAGATATAACAACCCATTCAAATTCAAACTCAAGTCCTGAGATACCCTTGCCTTTACTTTTATCTAGGTTGTGCTAATCAAGCATTGTGTCCTCCCTAGACCACTGGGCCTCTAATTTGAATGTTAATAAATATACTCAGGGTTACTTGTTGAAATTTGATATTTATGGAATCCACCTTTAAATTTCTCTTTCAATATACCTTGAGTAAGTCTGTTAATCTGAATTTTTAATAATTAATTCAGGAGACTCTTTTGAAAGATAATTTTAAAACATATGAGTCATACTTGCATACATTGCTCATTGATCCTGGCTATTTACCCCTTTTCCTTGATACCCCTATTTCCACCTAGTACCTTATTACTTCAAGAGATATTTTGAAGGTAGTCATGAGCCCACACTTTGCTCTACAGTTCTCTGGACCTTTGTGCTATCAGAACTGTCTCAGAGCTAAAGGAAGATACATCTTAACCTTATAATATCTAAATGTTTGCTTCATCACCTCTTCTGCTGCTCGCCACACAAAAGTCCTGATACAAGAGTCATTGAAGTACTACACACAGTCAAAAAATGACAGACGAGAAAACATTTTTTAAGCATATAATTCAAGTAAAAGTAAGGACATATAGAACAAACTTGTAGTCTATAAAGTATTGAGTATTTGTCACTTAAACTCTAATCAAAGTTTCCAGACTTTGCAAATAGTAGGAAGATACAGTTCATTCTTGTGTTAACTTTTACTGCCAAATGAATGGAAATACCCAAGACTTATGGAAAACAAGATTGTCTTGGCCTGGAAGGGGAGAGTAGGGGAGCAACCATGCCTTCAAGGAAGGACCTTTCTTCATTGTCAGAAATGGATAACCCACATACAGCCTGTTCATGGGAACTTGGGTGTATGTATGTGAAAGTTTGGAGGCAAGAGGCATCTACCTCTCCTAAGTGGCCATGTCTTACGAGAAGGTGAAGATGAGCAGCACTTAAGGTACTTACCCTTGACCTCATCATAGTACTTTATACTAATACTTTTCTTTATTCTACTCATAATTGAGAGTAGTTGCTT
>LOJH01061092.1:0-11039 GCA_001685095.1 Ellobius talpinus
AGAGAGAGAGAGAGAGAGAGAGGAGAAAGTAAGAAAGGGAGTTTTTGGAGTGAAATGGTTTTACAAAGGCAGGCCAGGAGGAAGTGCAGGAACTCTCATAATTGATCTGTGTTCTCAGTTTGAGCTGGGGCTGCCTCCCTGGTCATTGTGATTTATTGTGCTTACAGGTTTAAATCAATAATATGAGTATATCAGAGCCCAGACTGACCTAATAAACTTCACGAAATTTCCCAACAGTACTTTTCTAACTTTTGGATGAAACATTTAAATCTTTCTCTCTTTTATTTATCAGTCTTAATAATTTAAAACTGATGTTTAGAAGATAACTCATAGAAACCATAGTTTCTGCTTTTAGGAAGGGGAAAGCTATTACCTAACAGCATAGTCCAGGCAGAGAGCCAGGCTTTGCCTGGGCAAATTATTGGCCGGCCCTCTGAATCATCAAAGGAACTTCTGAAGTACCTTTGAGGAGTGTGCCTCCCACAGATCCACTGTTTGTGTGCATGCAACTTTAAGATGTAATATTGTTCCCCACCCTGCCGTTGGCTTTGTTTCCTGCATGAGAGAGGAAACCTTTGAGAGGTCTGACCATTTGCCACATGCATGCTGAGCATCTCCCAGGCCTACAGGGTAGAGTGAAACTAGAGCTATTCAGTGGCTGCCTTTTACTTTCTGTTTATTTGAGAATTATGAGCCAGCCATCATATAATGATATATAGGGTTTTATATATATTATATATGGTCACCATATACATACACTCACACATATAATGCTAGACGAATTATCTACAAGAGATATATCTACAGTTTTACTTGGATAATATTAAGAAAGGAAATATTCATTATTTTGTGCCATTCATAAAATTTTAAACCCTTGGGAACAATTTTGTCTAATCTTTACAATTGATGTATGAGGAAGATGAAGTCCACAAGTTTAAGGAAGTTTTCCAGTCTACTGAATATATAGATGAAAGCACAGCTCAGGGTTCTCAGACTTCCTGACCAATCTGCTAAGGTATACATACCGTAATCAATTCTAGTAATTTGGTTGCAAGCAGTAAAGACTGCTCTGGACCCATTTCAATGATAGTGATGAATATAAGGTGGATTCTGGACATTTTACCAAGTTCATTGTCAGTTTTACTATAATTTGGGAGGACAGACATTGTAACGGTAGGATGGATGGCAGTAGTGGAGACCAGTATGGTTGTGCACACCTATAGATGTAGAACCCAGGAGACATGGGGTACAAGTTGCTGCCAGCCTGGATAATATGGACCCCATTGAAAGGAATTACAATAAAAAACAAAACCTCCAAACAACAACAGCAAAACCAGTAATCAGGGAGATGGCTCACTTGGTAAAGTGCTTGGTGCCAGATCATGAGGGCCCACGTTCAGATCAGCACCCAGATGGAAAGCAAGGAAGTCAAAGCTTCTAATCTCAGCACTGGGAAGGTGGAGACAAGAGGGTTCCTGGGGCTATCTGCCCAACCATCCTAGTTAAATTGCTAATCCTCAGAATCCTCAGATTCAATGAGAAAATCTATCTCAAAATAGAAATATGGACAGTAATTGAGGAAGACACCTGCCATTGACCTCTGGGTACAGAGGTACACAGACACACACACATACACACACACATACACAGAGAGAGAGAGAGAGAGAGAGAGAGAGAGAGAGACCAAATGGTGAAATATATGATATAAAATATTTATGAATTGTTATGGGGGAACCACATGAGCGTCTTCAGCACAAAATCCAGCTCTTGATGAGTGATGGTCCTTAGTGTGTGCTTGTTGGATGAGAACATGACTAATTGAACAAAATAATGTCAGAGCACCTCTAGGATTGGGCTCCCAGCATTCAGCTAGTAATATTTTGGTTGCAAAGATCAAAGTAGCTCATGAAAATGATGCTCCTTGTTTCATTCATCCGCTATGAGCAACTGAACCTTCAGTTCTCAGAAACCTGGTGTGCCTTGATTTACTGCGCTGTTGATTTAATTCCCTGAAGGTGACCTCACTGCAGTTTTCTGCCTGTACCATGACAGGATCAAAGTTGCTGGTAGTCCCCAGGGAACAAACTGCCGGCGATGGCTTTCTGTATTTTCAGGACTGCGCCTTTGCTCTGTCTTTCATAGGACTGTCTTCACTCACACTGGCCTTGAGGCTGCTGATGACATTTGATACACAGGCTGTGTGACCTGCAGTTCACAGTGCTGTAGCTGAATTACCTCCACGATAAGAACATCCTCACTTGGTAAAATATGTCCTTGTTTCCAGGCACTTGGAGAAAGAACCTTAGGAGTCAGTGCATCCTAGTTCCCAAAGTGATGATGCTGAATTGGCATTACAGATAGAGCAGATTCAAACCTTAAAGTGTGGTAAAGAAAGAACACCTGGAGCTAGTGTTGTAACTTGGCCAAGAAAGTGCTTGGTATGTGACCATCAGGACCCATGTTTGACTCTCAGCTCCCATATAAAACTCTGGGAGCAATGACAGGTGCCTTCATTCCCAGGACTGGAGAAGGGAAGGTAGGACAGGAGATCTCTGGGTTCAACCTGCCTAGCCCAGTCTGCAAGTCCCAGGTCCCAGTGAGAGACCCTGTTTTAAAGCACAAGGCAGATGGTTCCTGAGGAATGACACCCAAGGTTGACACCTTGCTTCCCTGTGCACACACAAACAAGTGTACACTTACACGGATACATATGTGCACCTGCACATAGATGTATACGCACACGCAGAGAAACCTTGGAAACTATTTAATAGTTTTCTACTCTCTAGAACATATGGGGAAGCTAATAACAAGTAATTGGCAAGTTTTGAGGGCAGGACACCTAGGCAGTTCCTCCTTTCAAGGAACGTGAACACTTTTGCGTTCCTGGGGATTGCCAAGAGGTGTTTGCCAAAAGCATGGTTGTAATTCTGGATAGAAACCTGGAAGATCTAGAGACTGAATATTAATGGAGCCTCAGAGGCATTTGCATGTTACAGTGAGAAATTTTAATGACTTACTGTTTGTCATGCTTCTAGAAGCTTCAAGTGGCTACCAATCAAACCCTGTCAATGAGTTCTTGTGCTAGGGCTTTTGCATAGGGGCTTTTAAAATCTAACTATATCCTTTAATGAAAACAAGCAAACGTTGCTTGTTTGTTGTCCACTTTTGTTGAACGGTTGAATAAAATAACCATTATTTTCACGTCACTGCTCTACTTTGAATATCTCAAGGACTCTGAATTGCAAACTAAGCGAAAGACCAAGTCCCTGACTGGGAAAGAGGAACCTTTCTGTACTGAGGGTCTCCCCATCCCCCCCTTTCCTCTTGCTCACTTTCAGTGTCATAGGCTCATGGGTTGCCTGTTGTTCCTCAAGCACGCCTGCCCTTCAGCCCTTACACAGACACTGAGCTTCTGTGTGGAGCACTAGCCAACTGGCCATGGCTCATGGCCTGTTACTCTCCCAGTAAGGCCACCATCTCCCTGATCACAACAAGGCTATGCTACGTTCTCTTTCTGCCCTTAGCGCTTAACTTCATATTCCATCTAACACAGTCATCTGTTATGCTTATTGTTGCTCTGTCTTTCTAGAACCCAGGCTTCAGCAGTGTAAGCTTCTTGGTCTTATGTGTTCAGCGATGTATCTTTTATTGAAGTTTCTATGGCAATGGGGATGCCGCTGATGCTAACTCAACACTAAAATGTGGCTCATATAAATACAATTTAGGTTTATTTAACTTAAATTTTAGCAGTCACACTTGACTCCCAATCTTTTTGGACACTGCAGATCATAAAGGTTTATTTATTGGATTAAAGAATGGTTAAATTAATTAAAGAACGATTAAAGAACATTCCCTGCTCCTTATACCTCAAAGGAATGAGCTAGGAATTTTGTTTACAATGAATATTTGGTTTAAGGGATCTGCGGTATGGTTCAGAAGTCTATTTCTAACATGAACCTAGACAAGGCCTCTGTGGTTTAGGGAGAGTGGTTCTTCAATATCAACACTGCCTTACATTTACTTCTGTGTTCTCTGACACTGGCCAGGAGTTCTTTATTTCCTAGACAAGAAAGATTAATAAACCTTAGTTAGTAGAGTCAAATAATATACCACAGGTACAAAGAACCACAGAAAGAAAAAAATTACACCCCTATCTGCTGTGGGACAATGGCCTTTCATTCTGTCACTTGTATTATTTTTAATAAAATGCTGATTGGCCAGCAACCAGGCAGGAAGTATAGGTGGGCTGACCAGGCAGGAAGTAGAGGCAGGGCAATGAGAATTCTGGGAAGAGGGAAGTTTCAGTCTGCAATCATCACCCAGATGCAGAGGAAGCAAGATGTGGCTGCCTCGTCAAATAAGGTACCAAGCCATGTGACTAACATAGACAACAATAATGGGCTAATATAAGTTATAAGAGTTAATAAGAAGCCTGAGCTAATGGTCCAATCAGTTTATAATTAATGTAGACCTCTGTTTGATTTCTTTGGGGCTGAATGNAAGTAGAGGCAGGGCAATGAGAATTCTGGGAAGAGGGAAGTTTCAGTCTGCAATCATCACCCAGATGCAGAGGAAGCAAGATGTGGCTGCCTCGTCAAATAAGGTACCAAGCCATGTGACTAACATAGACAACAATAATGGGCTAATATAAGTTATAAGAGTTAATAAGAAGCCTGAGCTAATGGGCCAATCAGTTTATAATTAATGTAGACCTCTGTTTGATTTCTTTGGGGCTGAATGACTGCAGGACCAGGTGGGACAAAAACCTCAGTCAACACCTATCTGCTTGAATGTGACTCTCTTGGTATCTCGTGTCTTTAATTTGGTTGAATTCAGCTGTAGTTAATTTAGTTTTTTTTAATTAAATTCTAATTTTCATATGTCAGTTTGTAGTGGCTTACTGTGCCTACTTGACTTGCAGTTCATTT
Source organism: Ellobius talpinus (assembly GCA_001685095.1). Taxonomy (NCBI): domain Eukaryota; kingdom Metazoa; phylum Chordata; class Mammalia; order Rodentia; family Cricetidae; genus Ellobius; species Ellobius talpinus. Next base: position 4,929 of record LOJH01061092.1, read on the forward strand.
TCCAAGTCACTGAAGATTCATGCCAATCACCTCTCACAAAGAATTTCCTGGTTGGGCCGGACCACTTGGTTAGGCATCCTTCTGTTACCTGCTGCAGTTGGGCTAAATCAAACTTCTCCAGTAGAAAGTCCCATTAGTCTTTGCCATTGTTATAATCACATTGTTCATCTACAGAATCGGCACTGCCTAGTTATTCCCTGAGGGAAAAGTTTAAATCTTCTTCTTAATCCTTACTTTGTCATAAGTCTGTGGTCGCTCCTCTTAATTACCAAGCACACTGTTCCAGGTGGATTCTTGTCACAGCCGTAAATCTTGGAGCAGATCAATTTTAGGTATTGTTAGGATTTAACAACAATTAAGGGACTGATGAATATAGAAATATTGCCTGATTTATCATTCCCTTATAGGCTCTTCATAAATACATTCAAGGCCCAGTTAGCTCTGTCAGAAACAAAAGCAGAAGAATGGCGACCTAAAGACTCAATTTAGTTTGCTCCTTTCAGAAGGAAGTGAGGACTGCATATGTGTTTGAACCCCTTTAGCAAAGACCCACCCCATCTTCTTTAGTCCTGTCTGACCTATGTTTCCTGGAATGTTCTAGTGGCTCTGGCTACTAACATGCTGGGGGTATATCTTTCTGTTTCTTGCTTATTTTCATCTCTTTGCCTGGAATGTCCTTGACCCAATTTCTGCACTGTTCCCCATTCTTCAAAGAGAGCTTTTGTAGGGGGTAACAGCTATACAATCATAGCAGTAGGTAAATTTATTGGGCGCCTTTGGTGTCCCAATCACTGTGCTAAAACAATTTACCTATACCCTCTCAGGTTCTCCCTGAGATTTTTCTCCATCCTATTGATTGCTCAGAGGCCATGGAGGCATATTTTATTAATCAGGAATTGTGGGGTCTCCCCCTTTCTCATACTGTCAACATTCAGATGTCTGCAGTTCTTTTGCCCCACCCAGATAGGAGCTGCGGGTAAGCTGAAGATTTTCCAACTCTGGTCTTGGGTAGATTTTTCAGCCTCTGTTTTCTGACAGCTGTGAGCGGCAGCAGGTGGCATCTTCCATTGTTGCAGTTTGCATGTAGGCCTTGGGTACAGGGCCTGAGTTCTTGGGTTGTAGCTCTTGCCTATGCCTCTAGTAATGGTGCCATTTTTCTTCTGGTGACAGAGCTCTTGTGTAGGTCTAGGAGGTTGAAATTTCCTAGCACTTGGTGGTGGCTAATGTTCCAACTTTTGAGGCTTTGAATTGGGATTCTAAAGCTCCTGACAGAAACTGGTGCTCCAGCTCTTGGGCCCAGGCGCCTGAGACCCTTCATCCTTAAGACCTGACAGTCCTATGGAACTCTTCCAGTGACAAGGACCTCCTTTTTTACAGCCGTGCATCCCCCTTCAGCTGCTGCAGCTCTGCCTTCTTTCTTCTCTTTGCTTCCACAGTCCCTCACTGTGCATGGCATGGCCAATCTTTAGATGCTTGTCTTGGGTATTGCTGCTGTCACATTGCTGCTGGGCAGTGGTAGTCACTGCTTTTGCTCACTCCTGTTTTTCCTACACCGTTGTTGCTGCTGCAGGTGCCACAGCTCCGCTCCTGTGGTTCCTGCCATCACTGCTGTTAGAACCACGGCTTCTTCTTCCTTCATGTTGCCACCTCAGTCCACACTGGGAACGACAGAGAACAAATTAGGAAAGGAAAGACCATGAGAGAGAAGCCTTTTGTTGGGTGTAGCATTACAATCCAGAGGGATGGGTGCATAACATTGCAGTCCTGAGGGATGGGAGCATAGTGTTACAATCCGGAGGGATGGAGGTGTAGTGTTTCAATCCTGAAGGATGGGGATGCATGCAGTGTAGGATGATACTCCTGGCTACTTACAAAGTGAGCCCAAATCCCGCATAGCCAGAAAAAGTGTCTGCACCAAGAACAGCTGACCTTTCTGCAAATGATGGGTTGTGTTTATCCCATCATGGCATTGTCCCTTTGCACTAATCTCAGCAGTTCCTCTGCTAGGCCACCAGGAGAAGTGCACTTCCTGTGGCCCTGGGTGGAAATGATTTCAGGGAAAGACCCTCCAAGCTATTTGAATGGTCATGGCTTGAGCAGTAACTTCAGGATCCAGGGGTTTGCATTTTAGTACCAAGCCTCTGGGATTGCTACATTACTTTCATAAAGCGTCCTGAGTGTTCAGAACAACTGGTGTCCACAGAGAGGTGGTCTGGCTAGCTGGCTGACTGACAGTCTTTGGGTCAAGACAGTTAAAGCAGCATGGAGAACAGCCTAACAGCTGCAAGTCAACTGCCCTCCAAATTCTTTGCTTATTTGCATGCAAAAGCGGGGAGGGGGGCACAAAGGTGCTTAGAATAATCTCTTATCATTGACAACAACAGTGATTTCACCAGGCTTATCAGTGCTTTAACAAAGGTCAGCACTTGCCTGTGCAGGGTCCCTTTAATCTACATCAATCCCATAGGATCATTTTCTTTTGCCTGTCAGTGACTTTGCTCTTACATCTGAGGCCCATGTGTCTGACCTCCCTGCTCAGCCATTTTGGAATCACAGAGGGGCCCTGACTCACTTATTTTTGTCTCTCCAGGGTTTTCCTGAGCTGTAGAAAGCTATTTTGTATTTCTAGACAAAACAATTTCCATATAGTAAACTCAAAGACAGAGCACCCTTGGTAACTATGTAAATCCTGAGGAGTCAAGTGCAGGGGAAGTCACCTGAGGCTAAAATGTAACCCTACCTCTAACCTTTGAAAGGTGGGCCCAAGGTTCTGCCAAGACCCTTGAAGTTCTTTGCTTAAAATGGTGCTTAATGGTGCATTGGAAACTTTTTATAAGTTATAGTACACATGCATGTATACATACACACTTGATAAGGGATGTCCTTCTGTATATGTGTTGCTTTTATTGGTTGATGAATAAAGCTGTTTCAGCCAATGGCTTATTAACTAACTCTTACATCTTAAATTAACCCATTTCTATTAATCTATGTATCACCACAAGGCTGTGACCTACTGGTAAGGTTCCCGTGTCTGTCTCCTTCAGTAGATACATGGTGTCTCCCTGATTTTGCCTACTTTTTCTCTCTCTGTTCAGACTTCTACCTTTGACCAGAACAACTTTATTCATCAACCAATAAAACCTACATATATACAGAAGGACCTCCCACATCTTACATTGATTACAAATTTTACTGATATAAAGGTTGCATAGCATACAGTTTATAAATAATGGTCACTGTCTTCACTATTAATTTTTTTACAGTTTCTCATATGTGTTAGTTTATTTTTGCAAAACTATTATTTCCATAGAAAACCTACATTTGAAAATAATGAGCAAGTGCTTCCTGTCATCAGTGTCGAATAATAGGCTTAAACACTTGAGAATTATACTTATTTTCATGTGGTGATATTCAGCATGTATCAGCTACAAACATGGAGCACACTGATTTGCCCATTTTCAAACACTTGTCAGTCAACAAAACATCTAATCTTCATGTAGCATTTACTGATTTGGCTGATCTCGGTCTACTAAGGGGATGGAAGAGATGAGCATGGCATTCTGCATGATAGCATGTCTGATGTAGAAATGCAGTCAGTGAAGATGAGCATTTTTAAAATCTCTTCTATTATGTTTAGTTCATTTATCGATTTATTTTTAGTGTGTGTCCTGTGTGTGTTGTTGTGTGTGCATGTGTCCCATGTGTGTTGTGTGTGTGTCCCGTGTGTGTTATGTATGCGTGCAAGCACGCATGTGTATGTGTGTCCCATGTGTGTTCTCTGTGTGTTCTGTGTCCAGTGTGTGTTGTGTTGTGCATGTGTTAGTATGCCTGTCCCGTGTGTGTTGTGTGTGTATCCCGTGTGTGTGTTAGTATGGAGAAGCTAGAGAACCATTTGTGAGAGTCAGTTTTCTGCTTTCCGTCAGTGGGTCCCAGGGATTGAACTTGGGTCTTCAAACTTGGCAAAAGGCACCCTTTCTGCTGAGCCACGTCACTCACTTTAGGGTAAATAATCTGAATAATAAAATGGGCAGAATGAGTTCTGTTTAGTAAGCATTGCATTTAAAATACTTGTATTTGTTTGTTACAGCTTGTTAGTTTTATATCTATACCAGTCACTTTTAAATAATGAGCTTGCTTAACAACTGACTGGCAGCGCTTCCCAAGTTAACTGGTGCACACATTCTTACAGGCAACAGGTAAAGTACAGAGCTGGGTCAGTGGGCGCTGTTTGGTTCTCAGGCTCGGTGTGTGACAGCTAGGCTTTGAATCTCAGCTCTACTTTTTGCTCTCAGTTTATAAATTTGATTTCTTACTGTTTGTTAAAGCTTATTGTGAGCTGTGAAGCATCCGCCTGGTGTGAAGGTTTCCAGGATCAGCGAGACTGGTTAAAGCGGCACAGTGCCCATGAGTGCTGTCTGTCTGAGTCAGCCCCATGCTAAGTGGGTATTGGCCTGCCTCTTCCGAAGACTCTAGCATGACTATTATGCTCACTCTGTGAGTTTGTTGCGCAAGGTTGGGGAGTATTGGTCACGATGTAGAAAGGGCTCAGATCAGACCCCAGAAATAACGATGGCTTCCTCAGAGGAATGCACAGCCCAGATGAGTGGGAAGTGGCAGCACAGAGCTCAAGTGGATGCTTTTTATGACAGCAGTCTTACCTGGTCCTCGTTCTTCCTGAGTGGGACATGGGGGAGAAGTTCCTTTTTCCTCACCAGGTAGAAAAGCACCTGATGCTTGTTACAGATCAAGAGAAAATGCAGACCCACACATAGGTAAAAAGCAAAGGGTTGGGGCAGAGCTCTGTGGCGGCATCGAAACATGCAAAGAGACCCTGGGCTCCATCTCCAGCACTGTAGAGAAGAAAAGGCACAAGAATGCCGATCCTGCTACCCAGCCAGTTAGTCCCTTTTTGTTTGCTGGGATAGAGTGCCTCAAGGAATCAAGGAGAAGCCTGTGGGTTTCAGCTTCAGAGGGTTCAGTCCATTATGGCAGGGAGGTAACGGCAGTGGCTTAATTCACATTGTGATGGGGCAGGAAGCATTCAGGAGTGACCTGTTTCTTCCAACTCTCACTTCCTAAAACCTCCATGGCCTCCCCAAGTGACAGCCTGAGATATGGACCAAGCATTGGAAATGTCAGCCCATGGGAAACATTTCATACTCAATCCATAAAACCTAGAGATGTTAAAACACTTAGGAATAGAAGGTGCGTACCAATACTATGTCTATAACATCAAACAGAAATATTATTTCTGCTTTATGTTATAACAGCACATATAATAGTATTCATTTCCATTGTTCTTTCCTAAGTTCAGGATGAGGAATACTTTTGCTAACTGTAGCCATTCACTGTTTGGGAGGCAACGCTTAGTGGCTAGAACTACAGAAGCAATAGAGATAAAGACATAGAACTCTAAAGCCATACCCTGGTTTTTTCAGGTGTCCCCACAGAAGTGGTCACTGAGCATAGTAACCAGCACTCTATGAGTGGCTGCAGCTCAGCTCCCATTTCTTGCTTTTATTTGTCCCTTGATAGGTGACAAGCAGGAGGGTCAAAATCTGCATGACTCATACATTCAGTTCTAGTTTCCTGGATACTTCCGGGTGAGATCTAACATTGAGATTCTTTCTGGATTCCCAAGTCTGTTTTGTAAGTCTCAATTTTGTTGCTGTCATGCAGATGAGGAAGAAGGATGAGATTTTTCTTGTCCAAAGTGCTTATCCATCCCAAAGGTGACAGCAATCAAAAATTCATAACTTAGTGCAGGCTACATTTCCATGCATCTTGCTCCTTGGAGACATTGCCCACAAAGAACAATATCATCTAGAATGACATTTGGTCACTGACCTAAATAAGGGCACTTCTGGGGCCTTTAAGCTATTGCAGCAACAATCATATTTGAGCACAGCCAGTGAAATGTGTCCCCCTTTACACTCAGTTACGCGATCAGTGAAATTATTTAATCAGCTCTGTCCTGCAGCCCATAATATATAAGTCCTTTGTTGTTGGACTAATAAATCTTTATCCTTGTCTTGACATTCAAATGGCTACCTGGTTATGGTACTTTGATGGAGGAGGGTCATCTGTCTATGTGTTACTTTCATTGGTTAA
>LOJH01061093.1:0-11039 GCA_001685095.1 Ellobius talpinus
TGATGATGATGATGATGATGATGATGATGATGATTGATGATGACGACAACAACAACAAAGAGCTTCTCCAGGCTGGGGATATAGCTCAGCTGATAGAGTGCTTATCTAACTTCATGAAGCCCTGGGTTGAAGCCCTGGCACCATGTAAACTGGGTGTGGCAGTGCATGCCCATAATGTCAACAAGGAGGTGATAGCAGAAAGGTCAGCAGTGCAGCCATTCTTGGCTACACAGTGAGTTCGCGGTGAGCCTGGTATACAGGAGACTCCGCCCTGAACAAAGGAAAACAGAAGTCCCTAACAATGTCAAATCACAGAAAGTATTTGGGTGAAGAATCTGAAGTTAAAAAAAAAACCCTCTCTCATTGTCTGGTCACTCTGTCCCTCTAAGAGGCTGGTCCCTCAGAATCTGGAGTTTCTCAGCCCTAGCTACCACCAGGATCCCCTGGGAACTTTAGACAGGTCTCGTGCCAGCATGGTGTTGAGTGAGTTCCAGGCCTCCACTCTCCTGAGCTTTTGGCAGCCCATGACGCAATAGAACTTGGAGATAGTGGCTGGACAGGTAACGGATGCAGAGCTTCAGAGGGCACAGGAGATGAGGTAGATGGCAGCCAAGCTGGAGCACAGTATGAGTGACTGTCCCCGCAGTCCAGCTGGGCCCACAACCCTGACCTTGGGGTACAAAACAGGACAGCCAGAGGCTGGCCAACACCTCCACCTCCACAGCCGGAGGACCCGAAAGGATCAGAGCGGCTATCCAAGGATGTCTGTGGCAGGCAGGTGATGTACGGGTTCTATTCACTCATCAGATAACTGCCCAAGTCCTGTGATGTGCCAGGCTCAGATGGCTCCAGGAACCCCACAGCTTAGAACTGAAAACAACACAAAGAACAAGACCCTGGGGGTTTGGAGACAGTCTGGAAGATAAAGGTACTCAACACTCTGTCTGATGACCAGAGTTTAATTCATAGAACCCACGTGAGGAAGGAGAGAAGAGGTTTCCATAAGTTGCCATCTGACTTCCACATGTGTGCTGTGACATGCATGCTTCCACACACATACACATAAAGACACATTCACAAAGTACATTTTTTAGTTGTTGTTGAGATGGAATTTTACTATGTAGCTAGCCTGGATGGAACTCCTTGTTTAGACCAGACTGGCTTCAAACTGTGCTGGTGTTAAAGGTATCTGCCACCACAGCTGGCAGAAATACGTAAATGTGAATTTGATCACAAGCAACACGTAAGTCAGGTTTGGTGGCACACACTTGTAATGCCAGCACTTGGGAGGTAGAGACAGGAGCAGAAATTAAGTTATTCTTGTCCACATACTGAGTTTGAGGGCAAACTGGGCTATTTGAGCCCCTCTCTGTAAAAAGAAAGTAGGGGGTGTGGGAGTAGATCTTGAAGAAGTTAAGGGGATAAATATGATCAAAATACAAAATTCTCAAAGAAATAATAAAAATATATATCAATATTTAATTTGAAAAAGCAAGTCCCCTTGTCCTAGCTTAGTTTCTGTTACTGTGATAAAACACTGACCGAGACCAGCTTTGGGAAGGGTTTGTAGCCTACATCTTCTGATCATCATTGAAAGAAGTCACCTCAGGAACGCAAACAGGGCAGGAACCTGGAGGCAGGGACTGGAGGCAGGGACTGAAGTAGAGACCATGAAGAAAGTTGCTTCCTTAAAGGCTCACCTATCTTAACACCTGCTCAGGGCTGGCATCACCTACAGTGGGCTAAGTCCATGCACATCAATCAGTGATAAAGAAAATGCCCTACACACTTGTGCCTTTAGGCCAAGCTGATATAGGCAATACCTCAACTGACTTTCCATCTAGATGATTCTAGGACTTGACAAAATAAAACAAAAAACTAACCAGCAAAAACCAATGCCTTGTTAGCCTGACACACAAATACATTAAACCATAACTTTTCCTATCTTGTTTTGTTCAAGATTATCACAATATAATACACAGTCCAACCTTTGAAAGCCCCCACTATCTTTAAAACTTTCAATAAGGGGCTATAAAGACAGTGCAGGGATTAAAAGCACTTGTTGCTCTTGCTCCAATTTCCCACAACTACTAGTAGTTCCTGTTCCAGGGGATCCAAGACCCTCTTCTGACCTCTGTGGGTACCAGGCATGAATGTAGTAAACATACATACATGCATGAAAAATACTCTTACATATAAAATAAATAAACCTAAAATTAAATTAAAAAAACCTCAACAATTGAAAGTTCAAAGTGTCTTTAAAATATTCATATTCAACCTTTTAACTGTGGGTTTCTATAAAATTCAAATTCAATTACATGCCTTCTTGTTTCAAGGGAAGAACCTGGGCAGAATTACAATCAGATCAGAACAAAAGCAAACTCCAACTACGCAATAACTCAGTGTCTGACATCAGGACCATCGTTGGTAGCCTCGGCTCTCCTGCTCCGCCATCCACAGTTCAGTCCCAGGCTGTCATCCCATGGTCCTGACCTCTCCAATACGCTCAGGTCTCCACTGGCCTCTTTAGGGACTCCAGCGCTGCCATATGGCACCAAACTCAGCTCTTACAGCCTTCACTGCAACTGAGGCTGTTTACCAATGGCCTCCTGCCCTCTCTAGGGAGACTGTAAGCCTGCCACGCGGTGCCACGTCTCAGCTGCTAAACCCTTTGTGCCTTTAAACCATCAGCATGTGTGAGTCTCCTACACATTACCAAGTTCAGTTTCCATCCTGAGCTGCACCTCAATGATGCTGATCTCTTATTCAAATCAGAGCTGATTTTCCCAGTTCCAGATAAGCAGCATCGATCATCTCTAACAAAGGTTTCATATCAGTGGGGCCGATCTGTTGTTAATCACGGCTGATTCTTCAGCCTTACTTGATCAGAAACAACAGAATCTTAATTCGATATATAGATCATAATAGCATATATATCATCATATATATAAGACAATCATGGATATGTGGAGGGGGCTCCACTGTCTTCAGGCTCTCCGCATTCTTCAGTCCTAGTTAGGTATCTGACACTGTGATAAAATGCCAACCAAAGACAATTTGGGGAAGAAAGGGTTTATTTCACCTTGAAGATTATATTCCATCATTGAAGGACGGTCAGGACCTGCACTCAAATCAGGAACCTGGAGGCAGGAAATGAAGCAGAGATCATGGAGGAATGCTGCTTTCTGGCTTGCTCCCCTGAGTTGCTCAGTTTGCTTTCTTATACACCCCAGAGCCACCTTCCCAGAGGTACACCACCTACAATGGGGTTAGACCCTCCCACATCAATCACTGATCAGGAAAACTTCCCCACAGGCTTGCTCACAGACCATTCTTAGGAAGCTATTTTCTCAACTGAGGTTCCTTTCTCTGAGATGACAGCTGATCTCTTGTCCACTTGATACCCACATTCAACTACTCAAGTACAGTGTTTCCTTCCTCATCTCCTCAAGATGTCATGTCCAATATTAATAGCACAACAGAAAACTTTTCAAATTTTAAAAATATCACAATCTTAAAAACTCCAACATTTTAAAAGTTCAGTCTCTTTAAAATAAACCAAAGTTTCTCAACTGTGGACTCCTTTAAAATCAAAAGCAAGCTAAATACTTTTCTTATTCCAAGAGGGACAAACCAGAGCACAGTCACAATCAGATCAAAGCAAATCCCAAGTCTGACTGTGTCAGCCATTTTCACTCATGCTTTCCTGGGCTCCAAAGGGCTCGAGCAGCTCCACCACCCTGCATCCACCATCCAGAGCACACATTGCAATCTCATAGGCTCAGGCTGGCTCCATGCCACAGCTGTTGGTGTCCCTTTGGTGGTCATCCCACAGTCCTGACATCTCCACAATGCTGTGGCCAGGACAACCAGGCTGCACCTTCACCAATAGCCTCTCCTGGGCTCTCATCAGGGACTCTGACATATAGTGTACCAAGTTTCAACTTTTCTCCATGACCCCTTTAATCCTGGGGCTTCTACTGCAACTGAGCCTGCACCTTCACCAATGACTTCTGGTCATCAAGTTTCAGATTCTCTCTTCCACGATCCCTTCCAATCCTGCTACTCCCATGATACCAAGAGCACCCTGGGAAATTAGTCAATAGCACCCTGGGAAATTAGTCATAGGCTCGCCTACAGGTCAATCTTATGGAGGCATTTTCTCAATTAAGGACCCTTCTCTCAGATGTCTCCAGCTTATGCTAATAGCCAGCACCTTTTCATGGTCCCACAGAATAGCCCAGTAAGCTCTAAGCACTCAACAGCTTTCAGGCCAACGTTCTCAGCTCCTTCTATAACCCATCTGAAAACCACATGCCAAATCTGTCACAGCGATACCTCATGACTGTGATACCAATTTCTGACCTATTTTGGTTTCTATTGCTGTAATAAAACACTGACCCAAAGCAGCTTGTGAAAGAAAAGGTTCCTTTAGCTTATACTTTCCCATCACAGTCTGTCACTGAGGAAGGCCAAGGCAGGAACTCACGCAGGACAGGAACCTGGAGGCAGGAACTGAAACAGGCCATGGAGGAACACTCCTTACTGGCTCCCTCAGCATGCTTTCTTATACAACTAGGACTGGCACCACCCACAGTGAGCTGGAACTCACTCTGTAGACCAGGCTGGCCTTAAATTCAACTCAGAGATCCACCTGTTATCTCTCCCAAGTTCTGAGAATCCAGTCTTAAAATAAGTAAGTTTTTAAAAATACTACTCTAGAGCAGTGGTCTCAACCCCTTTGGGGGTCAAACAACCCTTTCATGGGTGTCACCTAAGGCCATCAGAAAACACCGATATTTGCATTATGATTCATAACAGTAAAAAATTATAGTTATGAAATAGCAACAAAAATAATTTTATGGTTGGGGGTCACCATGACATGATGAGCTGTATTTAAGGTCACAGCATTAGGAAGCTGAGAACCACTGCTCCAGGGGTAAATGACTGTAATACCAACACAGATGAAACTGAGGCAAGAGCATCAAGAATTCAAGGAAATGGTGAAATTATGTGTACATCAAATATTTTAAAATAAATTGCTTTATGATTCACTATCACTGAATGTTTTGGGGGTGCTTGACATAAGCTTTTAAGACAGAGTTTCATGTATCCCAGGCTGGCCTCAGCTTTGCTATGTGGCCAACGATGACCTTAAACTTCTGAGCACTGAGATGAAAGATGTGTACCACCCCCCCTTTTTTTAATCTGTGCTGGGGATCAAACCCAGGGCTTTGGACTGGCTAAGCAAGCATTCTACCAACAGCGTGACATCTCAACCTTGAATTCCTTTCCGTAAGAAGAACTTTGTGAACACTGTTTCAGAGTTTGAGAGGCCAGAGAGGAGGAGGAAGGTGAGAAAATGAAAGAAGCGGTGACAGAAAGGTGACTTGCCACATGGGAGCCTCTAAGCCCCAGTAACAATAATACCAGAGCCCTGGGGACAAGATGGGGGAAACACAGTATCCAGAGACCCCACTCAGGAAAATGAACCAATCTGTGCTCAGAGTTGAACTTCTCGCCCACTTTCAAAGTATCCGAGGAATGTCCTGGCCAGGGTCATTCTATCTCATGACACCCCCCTCCTCCTACACAAATATGATAGATGCTGGGAGAGAATGGACTGCGTAGGTAAAAATGAAACACATTGTTTTGGAAGCTGGTGGGAAAGGGGCTACGTGCCATTTGCGCCTTCTCTGGGGAGTTTGGGTCTCCGGCTGGGGGAGAAACAGTGAGTGCTTTCTACACAGTAGGATTCAGTGGGACTGGGGCTAAGGTAATGGGCAGTCCCAAACCTCTGCAAGGAGGAAGACCACTCAGCCAAAACACATTGTTAAACAAACATGAAATCATTACTTCCTAACAGTTAATTTTCCAGGAATGTTGGCTTTCTAAACCAACTCTACCACAAGAAAAAGAAAACCAACACAAGAAGAATTGATTATTGCTAATAAACATCTTTGGCAAGGCTGCAGGACACAAGTCAGTGCACAGAAAAGCCTCTTGTATTTTGCTCTGTTAGGAGTAAAAGCCCAAGAAGGGAAGTAAATAAAATGACCCTACTCATAATAGCATTGTAAAGAATAGAATACTTAGAAACATTTTTCCTAATATTTTATTTTATATACAAGTGCTCTATGTGCATGTATGACTTTATGCCAGAAGAGCACATCAGATCACACTATAGGTGGTTGTGAGTCACCACGTGGCTGCTGGGAATTGAACTGAGGACCTCTGGAAGAACAACCAGTGCTTTTAACTGCTGAGCCATCTCTCCAGCCGGGGGATACATTTAAAAAGAGATTTTATTTATCTATTTTTAGCTGTGTATGTGTGTGTAAGCCTGCGTGAACTTTAGGAGCCCATGGATTCCAAAGGGTGTCTGGTCCCTAGAACTGACGTTACAAGCAATTGACTGCCTGGTGTGGGTGCTGGGAGCATCTTGGGTCCTCTGAAAGCAGTAAGACCTCTCAGCTGCTGAGCTTTCTCTCCTGTCCCAGTACAGGAATAAAGTTAACGAGAAGAAGCATAGCTCATGTATGACTGAACACCGTGGAAAGAACACCGTGGAAAGACATCTCATGCTCACGGACTCGAAGACAAGATTGCTGCCACAGTGCCGTGGTTTGTATGCATCCCCCTGTGTTAGAGACTTAATGCTCAAAGCCACAGTGTTGTGGTGATGAAGTCACGAGGGAGGAATTCTTAAGAACGGGTTGATTATCTTGGAAGGAGCTTCCTCCTGAAAGGATGCTTCCAGCTGCTGCCTCTCATACATTTGCAATGCCCTCAGTGACTGTGACACAAGAGCCTGGTTCTGGCCCGAGTGGCCGTCAGGCTTAGACTTTCCAGTCTCCAAAACAGTGAGCCAAGTGCACATCTATTGTTTCCAGATCACCCAGTCTGTGGTACTCTGCTAAGGCAACATGAAACAGAGCGAGACAGAAGGCAAGCACTGTGCGGTTAGCTACAGATTCAGCACAACCAAGAATAAAAATTCCAGCTGTTATTTTTACATAAATTGTCAAGATTTCCATGGTGTCTCAGATGAATATGTGGGGATTCTGAACTGCTACAACCATTTCAGAAAAGGGTAGAAGATGAATGGAATTCATTTCTGAAATCTACAGTTAGTCAAGAACTCAGACTGCTGGCATAAGGACAGACACACACACACACCAAGGAGGAAACTGGGAATTCAGAAAGAGACCCCTACATTCATGATCAACTGACTTCCAACAAGGCTGACCAGACAATTCAGTAAAAAGGGAATGGTGCCAGGACAACTAGACAGCTCCAATAAAAAATAGAGCTGAGACAGGTAGTGGTGGCACATGCCTTTAATCCTAGCACTGGGGAGGCAGAGGCAGGCAGATCTCTGAGTTCGAGATCTATTTGAGGTCTACATAGTGAGTTCTAGGATGGTCAGGGCTACACGGAAAAACTATCTCTCAAAAAACCAAAGGGGGGGGAGAATGAAGTTGAACCTCTGTCTTATACCTTGCACACAAGCGAGGGACTTTGAAGTGGATCAAAAGGCACATATGTATTTTATTTATATATTTATTTTTTTAAAAAACTAGGCTGGCCTCAAACTCGGAGATCTGTTTGTCTGCCTCCTGAGTGTGGGGATTAAAGGTGTGCACTACCACTTCCTGGATATTGATATTGGAGCAGAAGGAGAAGCAAATTGGTAAACTGAACTTCACCAAATGAAAGCTGCAAAGTGGGGAGCTGGGCTGGGGGGCTGCTCAGTGGACAAGACTACTTGTTCTGCAAACCCGTGAACCTGAGCTTGAAACCCCAGTACCCACAGAAAAAACTGGGCATAAGTATGTGTGCCTGTAACCCCAACATTGATAGCTTGCTGGACAGCCAGTCCAGCCCAAATGAATGAGCATCCAATTTAGTCAGAATTGTCTCAGAGTAGTAAGGCAGAATAAAGCAGGTATGAACCTTGAAAACATTTTGCAAGAAGCCAGAGACTGTGATATTATATACAGTAGCCACTGTGGCACTGACATGCTACCAGCATTTGCGAGGCAGAGGCAAAGGCAGGGGTGAGTTTGGCACCAGCCTGATCTGATCTACATAGTGGGTTCCAGGTCAGCCAGGGCTATATGATGAGATCCTGTGTTTAAAGAAAAAGAATTCAAGACTAGTCTCAGATACACAGGTTAGTCGGGGATGCATAAAATCCTGTCCAAAAAAACAGAAACAAAAATCCAAAGAAACCTAACTAACTAAACTTTGTGTCAAATAGGCAAAGCCTTAGAGATAGTAGATTAAGGGTGGTCAGGACCTGGGGAGAAGGGCATACCGGGAAGGGTCTGACTGCCAATGGGTACAAAGTTCCTGTGGGAATGATCAAAGCATTCTGTAGGTAGAGATGGCTGAGCTCGCTAAGCATGCACCAGTGAGTGAGCCTACAGCTGGCCAGCAAGCTCCAGGCTCCTGCTTTGATTCTCTGCCCTGACCCACCTCAATGAGGGGCTGGGCTGTGACCCAGAAGATTAAGCCAAATAAACACTTCCCTCCCCCAATTTGTTTTGGTCAGTGTTTTATCACAGTGACAGAAAGGACACTTGAAAATGTCCAAATTTGACAGCAGCAGGTTCTGGGCTTCCAAGTTGAGAGCCACACCTCTTCTTCCTTGGTAAGGGAGCACCATTTGTGCTGCTGTCTGTTCAGGACAGCATGTCCGCCCCAGGAGTAAGCAGTAGGCAGCCCTGTATCTTAGCAGAGGAGCCCAGAGGAGGCCTCGGCAGCAGCCAGGTCTCTGATCCACAGTCTGCAGAAACAGTTCTGGCTATTCCCTGCCAGAGGCCCTGTAGAGGAGGCCCATTTAGCCAGAACCAGGGGTGTGTGTGTCATCACAAGCATTTCCGGAAAGGGATCCGAGGACATCTAGGAGACTGAGCCTCCCAGGGTTCAACATTCACTGTTTCTTTGTATAGTCTAAACAGTTACTTCCCTGCCAACTTTGCCATGAAAGGAACTAAATGACCAGATATTAGAGGCGCAGATACATGCTATTGTTATATATGTCAGACAATGTAGCCACCCTGGAATCCTGGGGGTTGGTTCCAAGACCCTCTCCAAAAATCCGAGGCTCCTTGGGTCCCTTATACAAAATACCACAGCAGTTCAAAGAAGCCACACACACCGCACATCTCATAGTCTTCAAATCATGTACCTAGTACGACATCTCTCACGGTCTTCTGACCATCCCTGGAGCCCCACAGTAGTTAACACGGCTGCGTAAACAGGGAGCCTTGTTATTCTGGACTGTTTGGGGACTCGTTCTAAAAAAAAGAAAGAAAGAAGAGAAAAATGAGAATCTCAAAAGAGGCAGGAAAAATGGGTTTCTTGGGTTTTGTCCTAGAGAGTCAGACTTGTGAGACTGAAAGACACACAGCCAAGATATTCAAAGGATACTGATAGTCAGAAAATGGCAAGCAGCCTTCGAAGCCCGTGGCCCAGTTCTGTACAGCGAAACAAGGTGGAAAGAATGTGCTGGTAGGCTAGGTGTGGTGGTGCATGCCTTTAACCCCAGCAAACCAGAGGCAGAGGCAGGTGGATCTCTGTAACTTAAAGGGCAGACTGGGTGCATTCTGGGAAAATCAAGGCTACATAGAGACCACACCTCAAAAAACGTAAAATAAACAAACAAAAAGCCCTGGAAGGCTGGGTGTGGTGGTGCATGCCTTAATCCTAGCACTCAGGAAGCAGAAGCAGGCTTCTGAGTTCAAAGCCAGCCTGGTCTACTTAGTGAGTTCCAGGACAGCCAGGGTTACACAGAGAAACCCTGTCAGAAAAAAAAAAAGTTCTGGCAAAAAAAGGAAATTGTGGGTTGGCAAGATGGTTCGGTGGGTAAAGGCATTTGTCACCAAGTCTGACAAATTTAATTTCCAGGGCCCAAAAGGTAGGAGAGAAGAACCAGTTCCCACAGGTAGCCAGCCTTCTGACCTCCACTAGTGAGCTGTTGCACTCACACATGCACACACACACACACACACACACACCAGGAAAGGAAGTGTACGTGATGGTCTGAACGAGGAACGTCCCTATAGGCTCGGGCATTTGGACACTTGATCCCAGGTTGGTAGTTCTGTTTGGGTCACCAGGAAAGCAGCGTGAGAGTCCATGACCTCACCCACTTACAGTTCCCGCTGTGCTTTGCGCTTGGGGTTGAAATGTGAGCTCTCAGCTTCCTGCTGCCATGCTTGCTACTTGTTGCCATGATAGACTCATTTCCCTGGAACCGTAAGTCCAAATAACACTTTTCCAGAGGCTGTCGTGGACATGATATTTAGCCACAGCGTCAGGAAGGCAAACAATGCACACCCTGAGAGAAACCCAGGCAGAGTGGGAGCCTCGTCTTGTGGCCTGAGTTTCAACTTTGCCTTTTTAAAATTTGAGTGCTGGGGTCCAACCCAGGCTTTCCTCTTAGGCAGGCATTTTATCACTGATCTCTCTCTTTTCAGCTTTGAATCCTGTCTCATGAGAACATGTAATGCATGACAATCCTATGGCAGTGATTTTGGAGTCACAGAAACCGGAATGCTGATGCTACAGAGCAGAATATGTGAGTTTCCTGTCATATGCCACTAACAGTCAAGGTAGTTTAATGAAAATATGGCTTGACAACATGAAGGCTGTGTGTGATGTCATGCATTGGCCTGGACCACAACTGGTGTGGGTGGCCCCTTTAGACAGGACAGGCACTCCATTTGGGGCTCACTTGGTCTCCAAGCAACTGAGTGTGCAATCCCTCTTCTTCTGAAGAGGCAGCCTCCTCTCCCCTTTCCTCCCCCCCATCCCTCTCTCTCTCTTTTTCCCTCTCCCCCATACCCCCTTACTCTTATACCCTCCCAATACCCACTAAATAAACCCTATGCCCAAGCTCTCTCCACATGGTATAACTGTCTGTCTCCCACCCCTGCTGCCTCTCCCACCTGCAGTGGGACCTGCCAGGGTCATCCGATCCGTAAATCTTTCAGTATATTCATAGCTGGCCTGGAACTTGATGCATAAAC
>LOJH01061094.1:0-11039 GCA_001685095.1 Ellobius talpinus
TAACCTATTTCTATTAATCTGTGTATCACCATGTGGCTGTGGCTTACTGGCTAACATTCCAGGATCCGTCTCAGGCAGGGCTACATGTCTCCTCTATGACTCTGCCCTTTTCCTCCCAGCATTCTGTTTAGTTTTCCCTGCTTACCTAAGTTATGCCCTGCTATAGGTCCAAAGCAATATTTTTATTCACCAATGGTATTCACAGCACACAGAGGGGAATCTCACATCACCTCCCCTTTTCTGTTTAAATAAAAAGGAAGGTTTTAACTTTAACATAGCATAATTACATTTTACATATTACAGGTATCAAGTAAGAATTATAGTTACAATATTTATATCTATGTTATATTTTATTGTAACTAAGGAAAACTATAACTATAACTACAAATATTTCAACTTCATCAAAGACTCCAGAAGGATATAATATTACCCAAGTAAACAGTAAGTTCACTGTAAGCAACTTCCAAAATTCTAGGATTGACAGAGACATCTCGCTACCTGGACAGTCATTCAAAATTCTTTTGTACCATTGGGGCATCCACCTTCATCCTACAGGCCCATAGTGGCCAACAGACTTTTCCATGAAACAGGAAATTTTAAAGACAATTCTGCCTATATTGGCAGTTTGCTATTCACTTTCTTCTGTATCTTGCAGAATGTCTGGCAGAATCTTTGATGAACCAGGTACCCTGAAGGATGGTCCCACCTTTAGGCAAGTTCAGCAGTCATCTCTCTGTGGGGCCTATATTTCCAGTTAAGCAAGCAGTCCAGGCAAGAGCAATTTCTTGGCAAAATGTCTAACCAAATCCATAAGGAGGCTCTTCAATGCCCATCTTTTTCTTAAAGTAGATTGGGGCTACCAGGAGCATATGTGTCTCACTGTTATGAAAAGTTCTATATTTTAACCACTTAAATGCCATATTCTGTAGTCTTTGAAAGGTTTGAAGAATACCTATGTAAAACCTATCTTTATATATCTAGAAAACCTAATGTTACTACAAGCTTGACTATTATAGATGACTCTCTATTTACCTGTATTTATTAATTATACATTACATTTTTAAAAGAGCTGCACAAACACAATATATTAATCAAGAGCAGAAATATACATATAACAAAATTGACTTTAAATCTGTATCAATATACCAAAATCTATACCAATGCAAAGTATTCATCTCTATAGCATATTCCCCTTTAAATATAAAAAAAATGTTTATAAACAATATTTGGGAATTTAGGTGTATTTCTCTAGACTACTTCCTGTTGATTGGGGCACTGTTAATCAGATATTTCATGATGTATCCTGTGTGCTAGGTTCATCTCAGTCAGCAATTGGGTGAAGTAATTTTTTGGGGATGTTCACAGTGACCTTTCAAAGGGTCTTAGTACATCAAACCACATTAATCTGGAAGCAATCCATGGGTTCTCATTCTTTGTGGAAACAAAGAAGAATATCTTTTCCAAAGCAAAATATCCTTAGATACAAATTTGAAGTCAAGATACCTTTATAAATACATGCCAGTTTAGCTTAGCAGCCCATACAATGAAAATTCTCTCTTTACTTAGCTCCTTCAAAGTCAAAAAATTCAAAGAAGATACAATAATATAAATAATCCAGACTCTGTTCATATTCCTTCTTTATGTGGCTCATTTATTTTTAATCTATTACATTTAGTATTTTTTATTATCTCTACTCTTTTAATCTATGACTGTCTGTACTCTGTCTCTTTATAGACTTTACCTTTTTTTAAAAACCATTTACTTCCTTTTATAACTGTCTATATTCTTTTTCTTCTCTCTCTCAAGGCTACATACATTTATCCAACATTGTGACCTATTTAGAGGTCCTTTATGTGTGAATCTGTCTTTATTATAATTCTTTACCATCCAGGAGTGCTTCTTAAAACTCTAAGCCCTTCTTATGAACTTAATTGGAGCCAATGTTAGGGGAAATATAGTACTTTCTGCTTGCTCCACACAGTCAAGCATAGCGGAGCTGCTCACCACCTCTGAGAGCCATACACACTACCCCATCACTATGCACACAGCCAGTCCATGTTGCCACCAAGCAAGCCACAGCATGTTGCTCACAAACCCCATTTAAATGCTCAGTCTTCTGAAAGAGCCAGAGGTCGCTCTGGCAGCACGGCCCAGGAAGCTGGCATTTCAAAATGGCATGGCTTTTTTTCTGCTACTAATGAATCAGGAAGATCTTTCTTAAAGGAGCTGTGGCATGCTGACAGCAAACAGCAAGAAGCTGTGTTAAACTCTGTGTATTTGCGTCTAGAATTCCTTTTAAAGTTCTCAGGTTTTTAAGTGGATTTAATTGGCTATGTTGGTGTGCTGATTTGTTGGAGGACCTGCTTGCTTTGTTCCCAGCTACTTGGTCCCAAAATAACTACACAGATACTGTATTAATTAAATCTCTGCTCGACCCATTAACTCTATCTTCTTATAGTCTAACTCTTATATATTAATTTAACCAATTTCTATTAATCTGTGTATCACCTTGTGGCTGTGGCTTACCGGCTAAAGTTCTGGGATCCATCTCAGGCAAGGCTACTATTCTCTCTGTCTCTACCCTTTTAAAATTGACAGTTGGAAGGGAGGGTAATAAAGAAGTAGAGGTAGGAAGGGGAGCCATAAAACACAGAGAATGCTTAACAGAGATATTTATTATTATTTATCCAAATAATATATAATATATATGTTGTACACACACACGGTATGGGACAATTGTCTATATTCTGTCAATTGCATTTTAAATAAATGCTGATCGGCCAGTAGCCAAGCAGGAAGTATAGGCAGGACAACCAGACAGGAAGTAGAGGTGGTTCAATGAGAACAGTAGAATTCTGGGAAGAGGGAACCTACCTCTGCAGTCCTGTACAGACACAGAAGAAGCAACATGTGACTACATCACTGAAAAATGTAATGAGCCATGTAGCTAACACAAATAAGAATAAGAGGCTAATGTCAGTTATAGGAGTTAATAAGAAGCCTGAGCTAATGGACCAATCAGTTTTATGATTAATGTAGACCTCTGTGTGATTTCCTTGGGAACCTATGACTGTTGGAACCAGGCAGGACAGAAACCCCATCAACACACACACCACACCCCCCACATATATGTATTATGCCAGATGGGATGATAGTACTCCTGATAAGAGTCATAGACTGTCATACAGAAAACCTAGTACCAAGCAGAATAGATTACAAATTGAGTTGTTGAAGAGTTGGGTAAACTTTGAAAATAATAGTAGTTATTGATATTGATCTTGTTTTCCTGACAGATGTTGAAGGTAAGATCTTATTGCTAAAGACACCATATATTTTTAAAACAGGATTCAGAAAATATGATATAGAAATTATGTGAAATCCTTTTCTCTGAGCACTAGTTTTTATACTGAGGGAAGATTGTACATGAAAGGAAAGCTTCAAATATTCCTACCCGCTATATCACCTGTGAATAACAACAATACTGATCATTATAAAATATCTCAAAGGATGCAAAAGTGGCAATTAAATCTTGGAGATAACCAGAAGGTAGTTATTCTGGTACTGTAAACCTAGCCAAGTACATGTGCCCAATGGGGCCATGGATTTTAAAACAGGACCTAGTTCTGCCTCTTTCCTAACAGATCCTTCTTAAAGTTAACATGAATCCCATACAAATTTAAAGAACCAAAGCCATTTAGAGCAAAGGAACCAAACTGAAGGCATCAAGCTAGTGGATTTTCTAATATATCACAATGACATAATAACAAAACATCATTATAATCACATAAAAGCAAACATTCAGATTAGTAGAATAAGACATGTGGCCAGTTATGTTTTGTTGCTATCTCTTAGAGGCCTGTCCCTTTCTAATGAGAGACAAAAATGGAAGAGGGTCTGGATGAAAGATAAGGGGTGAAGGAACTGGTGGTAAAGGGAAGGGAAAGTGTAACAAGATATGTTATATGAGAAAATAATCTATTCTCAATTAAGGGGGACAAATCAGATCCCAATGAGTTATTTTATATTCATATACTAACACATTGCTTAATCCTCATCCCTTAAAATGAGGGTTAACTTAAACAGACAAGTTTCTTTTTGCATTTGGTTTCAAATAAAATAAAGGCCCATAATTACTCAAGGTGCCAAAAAGAAGATATGGTGGCTTTTTCAACATTGAATGGGATATGGGTAATCTTCACTTTCCTTCTACATTTTAGGTAACATTGCAGAAGACAGGGTGGAAAGAATATAAGTGCCAGCTCCTGAATAATGACACAGAGGCTTCATGTTACATATGAAAACTTGTCCTTTGGTTAGGCTGGTTCCCACCTTTCTCTTAAAACATATTAATATGTTTATATTCATTTACATTCTGTCACATGGTTTCCTACCTCTCCTCATTACTGTGCATCCTACTTCCTCTACATCTTGCTGATGCCTCTCAGATTCTTTCCCAGAGTTCCAGTCTGTCAAGAAGTCCCACCTGTCCTCTCCTGCCTAACTCTTGGCTTTTCAGCCTTTTATTAAACCATTCTAAAGGTGCCTTATGAAGGTGAGAGAAAATAGAGACACATTTTTTACAGTATATATAAAGATTATCCCAACAAGATGTCATGAAGGACTATGAGGAAATAAAGTTTCCTAGACACAAGAGGGCAGTTGGGCACATAAATTCAGACATCAGACATGGAGAAGCTAATGCCAAACAAAATTTCATCATGGGTGAGGGTACTAGACACAAAGTTCTGAGGCTCTATTGGCAATTGATGGATTATGTAAGTGGAAAATTCAGCTTTCTTTAATGGTATATACCTGTGTATTAAAAGTGTTCCAGTGGAGGTTATATATCCAAGAGTATTTGGTAGCACAAACTGGACTCATAGGGCTTATAAATAAAATGAACACACAAAGTTGGATGGGTAGGGAAGGGAGGTAGAACTTGAGGGGTTTGAGGAAAGGGTGAATATGATTAAAATACATTGTATTAAGTTTACAAAGAACAAAGGATTAAAAACCAACCATGCATGGAGGTGTATGCCTTTATTCCCAGCATTAGGGAAACAGAGGGAGGTGGATCTCTGTGAATTTGAGGCCAGTCCAGTCTACAACATGAGGATCAGAAGAGCCAGGGCTGTTACACAGAGGGACTATGTTTCAAAAAAGCAAAGAAAAAAAAATGAATGAATCTTAAGTCCTAGTATTAATATTCTTATTTGTAGAGAATTTCTTCCTTAATGGATAAATACAAATTTGGATATTTTATAAAACAAAAAAGCTTATGCCTACTGAGCTCAGCAGTGACCATATAAGAGGACAGACTTCCTTGAATTCTGTTACTTGTTTGACTAACAGTAAGAATGAATATAATTTTACCATTTCAATTCCAGTCTTTCCCAGATACTGAGGCACAGATAAGGTAGTGACATTTATATTGTATTGCATCAATTAATAATTTTTGTTTGATAATTTCTTAGCTAAAACAAACATTCACTATGCATGTTTCTTAGATTATCATGTCATTAAGATGGATGAGTAGATAATTCTTATTGTAAAAACAAGCTTGCAAATACTGTGGATATAAAACTAGTTTAGCATGTCTTCTCCCAGAAATTTTACTTAGAAATTTAAAGTACATAGTAAATTTCCATTAGCAGGAAAAGAATATGTAGTATTGTTAGAAGATTAAGTAGCCAATGGCTGTATTTTTTCATGGACATTTAATGGATCTTGTGTTCTAAGAGACACATTTTGTGAGAGAATATTCAACAAAGTTCAATATAATTTCAGAGTACAATAAGTGGCATAGCTGCCTTTCATATTTCTCTCTCTTCAGTAAATCAGATGGATTTCTATAAGCCTTGTTGCTTAGTTACAAAGTAACCAGTGGAGTTTAATGAATCATCTGAAAACCAACTTATCAATAAAATACATTATCACTTTCTATTATTGGGATAGCCATTTGGCTTTTTTCATATTAGGAAGATGAGTCATATTTAAAACCTACAAGGTAACAAAACCTACTTGATAAACTGATTAAATAGGCATTAGAGCACATCTTGGAATTGTTTTATTTTAAGTAACAGAATTGACAACCATGTTACAGGAAGCACATTAACCATTCCTGTAAAAGCACCTCTCTAAAGTTTCTCAGATAGATATCAAAATTACAAACCACATGCATTTTCTAAATGCATTTTCACAAGCTCATATCATGTTCAGGATATGAGTCTCTTTTTTCTGCTAATTTTTCTTTTAAAATGTTAAAAAACAAGCCTGTCAGCAGTGCATTCTTTCAAGAATATCTGCTTTTTAAATTGAAAATAGATTCTACTCTCATACAATATATCTTGACCACAGTTTCCACTCTTAGCCCCAATCTCCCCCCCATTTTCCCTCTTTATCATATACACATCCCTTCTATTACCTCTTCAGAAAGGATCAGGCTTTCAAGAGAGACAGGCTTTCAAATGTAAAACAAGATACAATAGGACAAGGAAAAAGCATTCCTATCAAGGCTTGATAAGGTAACCCAGTAGGAGAAAAGGAGTTCAAAGAGTGTGCAAAAGAGTCAGAGATACACCAACTTTCACTGTTAGGAGTCCCATAAAAACAGCAAGCTACCATTCATAATATATATGAAGAATACCTATTTCATATTCATGTGGAATCTGTGTGTGCTGCTTCAGTTTCTGTTAGCCCATATGAGCCCTGTTTAGTTTATTCAGAGGGACATGTTGTCCTGGTGTCTTCCATTTCCTCTGACTCTTACAATCTTGCTTCTCTCTCTTCTATGGATGCCTAAACTCCAAAGGCAAGGACCCAGTGGAGACCTCCAAGTTAGACTTTCCCTCTGCATAATGTCTGGCTGTGGGTCTTTGTACCCACCCCCCAACTGCTGCTGAAGGAAGCTTCACAATTTACTGGGAGTATAGCCTAATATCATAAGCAATATTTTTTTCTTTCCAGTCCTGTTTGCTCCTACCCTTGGTATATGTGCTATCCAGTCTCCAGTTACTGGCCTTTCGAGTAGTGTAAGTCATGGGCTGCCTCCCAAGGCATATGCCTCAAGTTAAACCAAATCTTGGTAGTCTACTACCATAAGTTCTGTGCCACCATAGTCCTACCATATTTTTTAGGTAGGAGAGATCATAGATTGGAATTTTGGTGCCTGTGTTGGTATCCAGGTTTCTTTTTGCATAGCCTGAAGAGTACTTTCATGCACCAGAAAGACTAGGGTGTAGGGTTGAAGGTTCCATAAAGGCACTAGTTTGAAATTTCTAAGGTCAGTGAGATATGTGAATGTTGTCTGAAATGGGTACCTACTGTCAGTTTTCAGAGAGTCACCCTGTGTCCTACTATCAGCCTTGGTTGTTTACAGATCTCAGCAGGATCACCTTGGCAACAACTCAAACTAATACAACCTGGGCCCACCACTGGAAGTCTATAAAAGTTTTAAAAATTAAAATTCAGCATCCTTGATTACTAAGAGTCCTCACTAGAGCCACCCTCATAGTTTCCAGGGAGTTTCTATGACACTATTTTTTCATACTGTATCCCAAATGCCACCCAGTTCTAGGTGTCTCTCATTACACTCTTTTTATTTATTGCTTCCTCCATCTGATTTCTCCAGCTCCAGCCTTTATCTGACCCCAGTACACTCACAAAGCCTATTCAATCTCCCCTTCCCAGGGCAATGGAACCACATGCCCCTCCATCCAGTCCTCCTCTTTAACTTACCTCTCTGGATCTGTGTATTGTACCTTGATTGTTATTTACTTGACAGCTAATATTCACTTATAAGTGAATGAATACTATACTTTCTTTCTGTGTTTGTATTAACTCATTACTGATGGATTTTTTTCTAGTTGTATCCATTTGCCTGAAAATTTCATGATGTCATTTTTAACAACTGAGTAAAATTCTATTGTGTAAATGTACCATGTTTTCTTTCTCCATTCCTCAGTTGAGACATCTAGGTTTATTTCAGTTTCTAGTTTTCTAATAAAACTGCAATGAACATGATTTTGCAAGTGTCCTTCAGGTGAAATGGAGCATTTACACAATGGTGTACTACTCAGCAGTAAAAAAAATAACATCTTGAAATTTGCATGCTAATGTATGGAACTAGAGAAAAACATCCTGAATGAGGTAACACAGACCTAGATTGACAAACAACATATGTACTCACTCATAAATAGATATTATATATAAAGCAAAGAATAATAAGCCTACAGTCCACAATCCCAGAGAAACTAGGTAACAAGGAGAACCTTAAGAGAGATATACATGGATATGGATATCCCTGGGAAGGGGAAACCGACAAGACTTCCTGAGAAAATTAGGAGGGGTGGAGAAGGGAGGGTAAAAGGGGAGGGGGAATAGAGGAGGAAGGAGGAAAACATGAGGGAATGGGATGCTCAAGAAGGGGGAAGGACAGTGAGGGAGAGAAAGGAAAGAAATACCTTGAATGAGCAAGCCATTAAAGGGCTATTGAGAAGCATAGCACTAGGGAAATTCCCAGGTATTCTCAAGGATGACCCCAGATAAGAGTCTAAGCAACAGTGGAGAGGAAGTCTAAATTGGCCTTCCCCTGTAATCAGACTGATGACTACTTTTATTGTCATCATAGAACCATCGACTATTAACTGATGGAAGTAGATAGAGATATCGACAGAGAAGCAATGGGCCGAGCAATCTGAGACCAACCCAAGAGAATGAGGAGCGATAATATGAGCAATGTGGTCAAGACCATGATGGTGATATCCACAGAACCAGCTGACCTGAGCTAGTGAGAGCTCACTGACTCTGGATTGATAGCAGGCAAACCTGCATAGGACCAAATTAGGCCTACTGAATGTGGGGGACAGTTGTGAGGCTCAGACAGTCTGTGGGGCCACAGGTAGTGGGAGCAGGATTTATCTCTAGTGCTTGAAGTGACATCTAGGAGCACATTTTTTTTTTGGAGGGATACCTTGCTCAGCCTATACATAGAAGGCAGAGCCTTAGTCTTGCCTCTAAGTAAAGTGTCAGACTTTGTTGATTCCCTTTGGGAAGCCTTGCCCTTTCTGATGATTAGATGGGGAGGTGGAGGTGTTTGGAAGGTGGAGGAAGTAGGAGAAGGGGAGGGAGTGAGAACAGCGATAGTTATATAAAATGAGAAAAGATTGTATTAAAAAATCTGAAGAAAAAAAGAAGAAAAAACATTCAGAACTGTATCACCAATTTATGAACTAAAATATCTTTGTTTCTTGTGAATCACTTTTTACATAATCCTTCTGGATCAGAAATGTGTTTATATTATTACTATTATTCTAGTAATTGTCTGAGATTTGTTATACTGTGGGAGAACTTGTTGAGTGAGTTTCCTTTTACCAGGAAAAGAAGAACATACTTTCAGTGAACCTTGTTACTCTACCTAGACCAATTCCCTATTTTCTTTAAATTCTTTATTTGAAATAAAAGTTGATGCTTCCTCTTTTTAAATTGTTTAAAATTAACATCAAAATAGATGAATTCCAAACTTCAAATATATCAAAATAAGCTATTTGAATAATGCACTGAGATAATTACTACTCTAGGAAAGCTTTGAGTTATTGTGGAATAATATTTTTGTTCACAGTGAAGATGTGTCTTTGTGAAGGTGCATTCGGATTGGCTTAATAAAAAGGTAAACATCCATTAGTCAGACAACAGATGTATGTAGGGCAGTCAGACACAGAGGACACTGGGAAGGAGAAAGTTTTCTCGTTAAAGTCATATACAAGTAAAATATTTTCATGACAAAAATGTTTGAAATGTATTAAAATAGTTAAACCAAAGACTATACTTTATAATTCAAATATTTGAATAATGAAGTAAAACATTTCAAACTAATACAATTTGAAGGTTTTTTATCTATACTTTCCATTTTTAGAAACAGAAAGGAAATATGATACATTCTTCAACATTTCACGGATTTACTTTTTTGTCAGAAACAACTTAATACATTTATCTTTTAGCATGTGTTCATAAAATGTCTACATTATTTTCAAATTTTTTTCATAAAAGTTTATGTAACTAAGGGACTTTAAAAATTGCCACTATTGATAGTTTCTCCTAATATTCTATGAATAGTCTTGCATAATTAAAAAATTTCAGTTCATTAAAGGGTGAAAGAATAAATACTAAGAAACCTTTATCTATAAAACATCATGTTCTGTGCTAAAGAGAATGCTCAATGGTTAAAAGTACCTGCTGGTCTTGCACATGACCAAATTTTTCTTCCCAGCACTTTCATAGAAGTCAGGCATTCACAGTCATATGTAGCCCCAATCCAGGGGATCTAGTGCTCTCTCCTGAATTTCATAGCCACTCAGATTCATTTGGTTGCACACATGGACACATACTTATTGCATGCATATGAATATATTTAGGATGTTTATGAACAGTGGTTTCCATATGGCTTTTCAAACATCTTTAGTGTTATTTATCTCTTTGTTCCCTCCACGGCCCTGTCTTCCAATCTCTCTCCCAACTTAAGCTTCCATCCCTTTTCTTTCTCCTTTCCACTTCATATCAACAGAGTTCTACTGTCTGCCTTCCATTACCTTTCTTCTTTTTTCCTATCAATAGCCTCTTTCTTAGAATTGCACTACAAGAATACTCATGAGGATATGGCTCCTACGAGAAATTTTAGGTTGCCAGAAAAGCACAGTGCTGGGTATGGAATATCTCTTTTCCAGGCATTGGCAAGCAGTGACTTCTAAAAAAATGTTATTATCATTGTTCAGTATCTGATCAAAACCTGATATTAAAATCTTTTGCTGAAGACACCACATACTTTGGACAGAAGACATGGAGAAATCAAGTTGGTATTGACTAGGAAGGCTCCTCGCAGCTTAATAACTTTCACAGTAGGAGAGCGTATGATGCAGTTTATTTTGGAGGGAAATGGTATATTATCAACATTCTTATCTGGATGTGAATCTTGTAAACTAGTGTAATGATCTAGAAAGGGAGGGGGAGGGGGGAGGGGAGAATGGGGAGGGAATTGGGAGGAG
>LOJH01061096.1:0-11038 GCA_001685095.1 Ellobius talpinus
AAAAGCTGTTGGCTATTGAAATCCTAATCCATGCAATCCACCCTCAAGCTTTAACTTGTTTTCTAGTACATGGTAGTAATTTTTCCAAAGTTTGGATCTTTAGTAGCATTCTATACAGTTGAAGAGTTAGTTGTCCATTTATCCTTTTTTATAATTTGATATATGTGGTGCCTAATCTTAGTTGTAAATCTGACACAGTGGGAAAGAAAGAAGCTCAATTGAAGAATTACCTCCATCATATTGCCCTGCAGTACATTTGTGCAGCATTTTCTTGATGTCTTTTCATACAGGAGGACCCAGACCACTACAGACAGTACCTCTTTAGGAAGAAAGGCCTAGACTGCATAGCTGAATATGAACTTGACAGGAAATCAGGAAGCAGCTTTCATCAGAATTTCTTGCATGTACTCCTGCTTGAGTTCCTGTTTTGGATTCCCTTATTGATAGAATGTACGTTCTCATAATAAATAAACACTATCCTCCTCAATTTTCTTTTTATTGTGGTATGTATCACAGCAACAGTTACAACAACAAAAACAGAACTGAGGTGTTGTGTTATTTTCCTTTATGAACTGAGACCTACATATCAAGGAATATAAAAAGTATCAACTTATTTTTGCTCTGTTTTTAAAATCTCCATAGACATATTAATTTATGTACTTTGAATCACTCGGTGTCTGGTGTCTTCTTTTACAACAAATGGACAACATGTAAATGAATTATGAGTAATATGGAGTGAAGATTAGTGGCCTCACTAAAATTTGTATGTTGAAATCAAAACTGATGAGATAATATTAAATGTTAGGACCTTAAAAGAAGACATCAAGTCATGGGAATTCTATCTTCAGAGCTAGAATTCATGTTCTTCCAAAAGAGCCTTGCATGAGCTTCTTTATCATCTCAATTTAATTGTTGCTGATTTTATCTCAATTTAACTCAAGTTTACCGAATCAGCAAAAAAGTGTTTCTTGAGTAAAGAGACATCAGCAAACATCAGTTTTGCAGGGAACTTGACCTCTTGTTTCTCTGTCTCCAAAACTTTGGGGCAAGAACTTCAACCATCTATAAGTTACTCAATTTAAAACAAACTTGAAGAATTATGGAAACTGTGAAAAACAGCAACTTTGCCGAGGAAAGGAGAATAATGAAAAGCTTTATGAATAATATTGTGAATAGTAGATAGACAACAATGATAATCTCACTTTGTGATAATGTGAAAGACCAAATTAAAGCAATAGAACTTAGCTAAAGAGGCCCTGGCATGGGATAACTTCCCTATCTTTACTTAGTATAAGATGAGCTCCTTCCATTATTTAGCATTTCATTCAAAAGTACAGAAAACAAATTTTGGCAGCTGGAATACTAAGACTGTAACATAAATACTTAAAAGTGAACTGAAGAAACTGGTGATCAAATCTTTCTCTCCTTACAAAAAAGTACACTTTCAACTTTAGAAGGGTGTGTGTGTGTGTGTGTGTGTGTGTGTGTGTGTGTGTAGCTTCAGCTGAACAATGTGATATAAATTTACTATATCTAGTATGAACAAAGTATCCCTCCAAAGACAATGGGCTCCAAAATGACAGTTCAAGCAGTAGAGATAAATCTTAGCTATACTGTCAGTGTCCCCACAGACTGTCCCCATCATACAACTTTCACCCACATTCAGAAGGTCTAGCTTGATGCTATGCTGCTTCCCCTGCTGCCAGTTCAGAGTCAGTGAGCTCCTGTAAGTTCAGGTAAGCTGTTTCAATGGGTATTCCCTTCATGATCTTGACCCCTTTGCTCATATATATTATCGCTCCCCCTTCTCTTTGACCGGACTTTGGGAGTCCAGCCAGTGCTCCACTGTGGATATATGCATCTACTTCCAACAGTTGCTGAATAAAGTTCTATTATGACAGTTAAGATCCCCATGGGAAGCCTTGTCCTCCCTGAAGGGTGGATGGGGGATGGAGAGAAAGGTGGAGATAGCGGAAGGAGGGGAGGATTGAGATTAGTATGTAAAATATCAATTAAATATGAAAGGTGAAGATCTGGAAAAAAGATTTCTGAAATCATTTGAGAGCTGTGATTAGGAGAGACAATGCTAAATTTGAAGTCAGTCAGGGAAATCTTAAAAATTCCAAATACAAAGTCTGACTCCTACAGAATTGTGCAACCTTATTTCCATATCAGAAGGTCAAGCTGTCTCCAGGAAGTCCCCATTCAGGGACTCTCTGGATCAGAACAGTACTTTCCTGTCTATCTTCTTTTATTAATAGTTTGTTTTCATATTTTCTCAGTTCTATTTATTTTTCTTTAAAATCTTCAAACATTCTCATCTCACAACTATTTCTTTTTATTCTTTATGTGTCCAAGTATACATTTCTGATTAATTTACTCATAACATCTTTAGGCATTTTGTTTTTTGAGTTCTTGCCTGTTTGTGAAATTTGGCATTATATTCAAAACAAATTATTATTCTCATTTTTATCATTTTTTACCTCTGCTTTGGAAGAAAACAAAGGTTGCTCAGCAATTTATCATTTCAATCTCTTCCATGTAACCATTTCCACATTATGCTTTATAGATTCTAAATAACAGCACATTCCAAAGGTACGACAATAATTCAGGGTTTAAAACTTTCAAAAGATTGCCTTGCACACTTGCCTTCTGATGACTTTCCTAAGATCTTTGAGTACAATGTAGTGTGCTCTGTAAAACTTTCTAAAAGGAAAAATCTCCTACTTCTAAATGCTAACATATTGCTTTATGATCACGAATATGCTCATGGAATTGCAAAATAGTTACATATTGCCCAAGAAATGTATTTCCTAAGCTTCCTTCAGCAAATATATAGTTTAAAATAAAACCAGGAGTGTTGTTACATGATTTGTTTTTACCTTGTAAAAAGATTAATTTGTGATTTAGTAAAACTTTTAAACATTTTCTACAAGAACTCCTTAGCAAATCTAAACTAACCAGGAGTCTTGGAGTTAAAGGTTACATATTCGAATAAAAAAGTAGGGGAAAGCCATGGTGCACTACCTCCTTATGTTATCTAAATAAAATTAGCACAGTCTTTCACAAAGTGCATTCAATTTAAAACTCAAATGAACCAGCATTAGTCTTATATATGACTTATTGGATAAATTATATAATGTCTTAAACAAATCTTACAAATGTGATAAATGACTACAATGACATCTAGAACTCAGAATTATTGGAAGAGAGGAGTAACTAATGTGGAATATCCTTCTGTATATGTGTTCCTTTTATTGCTTGATGAATAAAGCTGTTTCGACCAATGGCTTAGCAGAGTAAAGCCAGGCAGAAAAACCAAACAGACATAGAGAGAGAGAGAGAGAGTAGGTGGAGTCAAAGAGATGCCATGTAGCCACCAAAGGAGAAAGATGCCAGAACATTACCGGTAAGCCACAGCCTCGTGGCAATACATAGATAGAGGAATAGAAATGAATTAATTTAACAGTAAAGAGCTAGCTAAGAATATGCCTAAGCCCTTGGCCAAATAGTATTGCAATTAATATAACTTCTGTTTGATTATTTGGTCTGGGAAGCCAGGAAACAAAAGTTTAGTCTCTGTCTACAAGTAAGTGTAGTACAGTATATAAATGCACTTCAATCTAGAACACATTCTTATTTTCAGCTGGCTGCTGAGTTCAGTGGCAGCCATTTCTATATCTTTCATCCAGAAGGAAATTACTGGATGTGCTTTGTCGGGCTTTATGATCTGATGGTCATTCTCAACTAACTAGAGATCAGGCTTATTGCTCTGATAATTATCTTACATTTGACTGTTCATATTTGTTATTTATTTAAGTTCCCTCTGGGATTACATGATATTGCTCAATGTGGAAATGTTTCTGCCAAAAAATATAGCTCTCCAATTTCTCTCTGTCTTCCTTTCATATCACTATGTTAGTAGCTATAGGCTTTCTTTTTTATTTCTTTTGTAAATTTGTAATCGAAATCTCAAATAGTGTTTAGATCATATGTTTAAAATGTATCAAACTGTCTCTAAGAATTTGGATATGTTACCATATTCATGACAAGAGTAATCACTCTTATAATTTTATAAATTTTATAAATAATGTTCTCTTTTCTGAGTTTACAGTGGAACAATTCAATGTGACAGAAATCATCTCCTTCCCTGAATGGCCCACTGAAGGTTCTTTGTCTTCTAAAGTCAAGTTCTTTTGATTCCTGATGTTATATTTTAAACAGTAATAGTTGTGTGATTGTCTTTTAAAATTATAAATGCCTTTTAAGTTTTGATCACCATGCCATTTAACAGGCTTAGTTCCCTGGGGACTGTTCTCATCTGCTACCTAGTTTTCTGTCAGGCTGAACTAAGGAAGCAATAACTTTCAGGTCAGAGGTTCTTGATCTCTTTTTTATTTTTATTGTTTCATTTTACTGGGTATACTTTGGAGGAACATTTTAAATAAATAAAACATGAATGAGGTGATACTCCAGATGGGCAAGATGCCTAGACTCACAACAATGCAGTTAGGTGGGCAGACACCTGTGATTGTTAGGAGAGCACTGACTGAACTGGAGTAAAGTGATTCTGTAGAATCCAGAGACATGAAAGATCAGCATAGGAAAAGAATGTTATTCCAGAATCTACTTCTGTATCTCCAGAGCCAGCGAATACAAAGCCACTTTATATTAAGTAATTAACTTTATGTACACCAATAAGAATTTACTGAAGTTGAAATCACAAAACATCCCAATTTACAATGAATGAGCAGATTGTATGTATGCACATGTATAAACACTCACACATACACACACATATACACACTGTGGGTATAAATTTAAATATAGAAGTAAAATAACTTTAGAGAAAATTAAAACACTCTGAAGAAATAAATTAAAAACACAAAAATGTAAAAACCTATGAATATTCTTAGAGTAAAAGAACTGAAACAGTTAATTCAAATGAATATAATATAAAAAATGACCTATAGATTGAACAGACTCTTCATCAAAACTCTGGTGACATATTTTAAAAACTAGAAAAAAAATCCTGAAATTCAAATTCAAATGCACAATGTCCCTTGTCAATTAGACAGTCCTGTGCAAAACCAGCAAAGCTGAAAGTATTTAACTTCCAGATATCAAATAACAGTATAGAACCTGAGTAACAGAAACAGCATGGTATTGTCACACACACACACACACACACACACAGAGCACACACACACACACAAATGCATGTTGATCAATGTGAACAGAACAGAGGATACAAAAGTAATTATGTATGGCTACAGCTTCTTCTTCTGTTAATATGCCAAAGTCATGAATACTGTGGAAAGTCTCTAACAAATGGAGCTGGGAAAACTGGCTATCCGCAGTTAGGTGTAACAGAATATTTGTTTAACTATGCAAGGATGTGTTGCATTTGTTTAAGTAAAAATGTGTCGCTATTTTACTTTACCTTCCTAAAGCATTTGATTGACCTAATAAAATTCTGAATGGCCAAAAGTGAGGGAGGAGGTATAGGTCTCAATTCAGGCAGGGAGAATAAATAGAAAAAGGAATTTCGCCTCCAGGAAGAAAGAGAAGGAGACCCCAGATGATTACTGCAGAAATCAGGCTTACCTATAACCCCTTCCCTGTCCTGCATCCCAATGGCTTCAGTGAATGACAACAGGGTAACGCCAGAGGCCAGTCAGTCAGGTACAGAAGGAGAGTAGGACATACAGAATGAAAAAAGAGAAAGGTGAAAAGCCCTGAGACAAAACATAGAGGAAAATAAACAGGTTAAATTAAGTTAAAAGAGCCAGTGGGATAAGCCTAAACTAAAGCAGAACATTTATAATTGAAAATAAGTTTCCATGTCTTTATTTGGGAACAAGTTGGTGGTCCAAAGGAAATTCCATTTACAGTTAGAACATTGGAGTTTGACTCCTTTCTCTCACACTGTACAATACAAACAAAATCAACAACAAAACCCCTAAACAAATAACACAACACAACACGACTGAAATCAGATCCAAGAACATAACATCAAACCTAAACTAAAAGCACTAGTGGGAATTATTAAGGAATCTTTTGAAGAATTCAGAACAGGCAACAAGCAGGCCTCCCAATGTGCAGGAAACAAGCAGGAGAATTAACCACAGACTTGCAAAAGACCCAATATAGCCATGGAAGTATTCCATAAAGGGATAAAGCAACCCATATTATATCAAAGACTCTTTGACAGTTGTTATTCTGATAGAAAGTTAATACGCAGAATATAGAAAATACCAAAACCCCAATAAAATGAACAACTATAAGCAATCTAATCCTTGAAAATGGGCTATGTAGCTCAATGGACAATCAATTTTCAAAGCAAAAATTTACATATGCCAGTACATATATGAGAAATGATAAATATAATTAGTAGGAAAAAAGAAATCAAATTACAAGATGACACTATCCCACTCTGTCAGAATAGTTGTTATAAGAGAAAGAAAAGCATAAAAATCCACAAAAGATAGAATAACAAATGCTGGCAAGTATGTAAAGAGAAAGGAACTCTTATACACTTTTTGTAGGAAAGTAAATTAATTTGGTTAGTATGGAAAGCAGTGTAGAGAGTCCTCAAGGAACTAAAAATCGTTATTCCATATGATCTAGCTATGCACTCCTAAGTAAATAGACACAGAAAACAGAGTCAGCATATGAAATAGAGTCCTGTATACCATGCATATAGAAGGTAGACACCTGCTTATAGTGTTTAGGATGTAGGGACCTTCATACCACATTTTTTGCATCATTATACACTATTAGCAACATCGGCTAATATATGGAATCAGTCTATGTACCCTTCAAGAAATAGAAGGATAAAGGGCACAATGATGTGGGATTCCCCTCTTTATGCTGTGAATATGTTTTATTATCATTGGTTAATAAAGAAGCTACTTTGGCCTATGGGGGGGCAGAACATAGGAAGGCAAAAAAATCTAAACTGAATTCCGGGAGAAAGAAGGCAGAATCAGGTAAACTCCATGTAGCCACCAAAGGAGAAAGACACTGGAATATTACCAGTAGGCCACAGTCTCAAGGGGATATATTGATTAATAGAAATAGGTTAATTTAAGATATAAGAGCTAGCTAGAAATATGTCTGAGTTGTTAGCCAAACAGTTTATAATTAATGTAGTTTTGTGTGATTATTCAGGCCTGGGTGACTGAGAATGAAAGCACAGTGATCGTTTACAGCGCATGGTGCATGCACAGTGCTACATGGTGAGACTTAAAGAAAAGAAATTTCTGTCACTAGCAGCAAAGTGGATGAAACTAGAGAACATCACAGTAAACTAACAAAACAAAAAGTTTTGCTTAATGCTGTAAGTGTGGAAACAAAGGAACGACTTTCAAGACCAAGGCTACTACTGGGAAGGGTGCTCAGGAGAGGGCAGTGAGTGAAAGAACTGTAGCTGGGTCTGATCAAATTATGGCATACATAGCATGAGAGTATCACAAAGCATCTCATTAAATTTTGCAAAAATTATGCATGCCAATAGATAAATAAATAAAACAAAATGAACATATGTTACGTTCTACCATGAAATAAGATCCAAAGTAGTAACTACTCCTTAAAAGTAATGAATTGAGGCAGGGTGTGGTGGTTGAAATAATAATGACACCCATAGACATGTGTTTGAACCAAGAAGTGTCAAATATATGCCTAGTCACCATGGAGCAGAACTGTTTGGAAGGATTACAAGGTGTGGCTTTGTTGGAGGAACTGCATCACTGTTGGGTAGGCTTTCACAATTCAAAAGTCCATGCCAGGTTCAGATTCTCTCTGTCTACTGATTCTGCATATAGCTCTCAACTATTTTTCTATCATCATGCCTGCCTACATGCCAACATGTTCCCTGCCATGATGACAAATAGAAAACCTCTGAAACTGTAAGCAAGCCCTCAGTTACATGTTTTTTTAAATGAGTTTCCTTGGCTATTGTAATGGGTTGAATAGGTATGACCCCTATAGAATCATGTGTTTGAATGCTCAGCCTATAGTGAGTGGTATTATTAGGAAGTGTGAACTTGTTTGAGGAAGTGTGTCACTGTGGGGGAAAGCTTTGAAGTCTCATATGCTTAACTATGCCCAGTATGGGACACAGTTTACTTTCTGTTGCCTGTGGCTCAAGCTATAGATCTCTCAGATCCTTCTCTAGCACCATGTCTGCGTGCATGCTACTATGTTCCATAGATGATAATTGAGTAAACTTCTGAAATTATAAGTCATCCCTAATTAAATGTTTTATTTAATAAGAGTTGCAATGGTCATGGTATCTCCTCATAGCAATAAAAGTGTAACTAAGAAAGTCCATCCCTCCTCAGCAATAGAAGAGGCACTGAGATATAAGGGCATGAGTAGGATCAAAATCTATTATATGAAATTCTCAAAGAATAAATGAAAATGTGTAACAATAAATTATCAGCATATATTTTCTGCTATACAAATATTTTTTCTAGCACTCAGCTATGCGGAAAGGACCACAAGTTCTACATAATGTTATGGGAATAATATGCACAGAGCAAAACAGGAAAATGTCCAACTGAAGAGATAGTATACAATCTAACTAAATATACTCTGGATGTGTGTGTGTTATGTGCACTTACATGTTTGAATGGGCACCTGTAGAGGTAAACATATGATGAACTCTGGTATTAGACATAGCTTGTAACCATATTTGACAGAAGGTCTACTCTACACTGAAGGACAGTTGCCTATAGGGCTCTGTGGATTCTCCTCTGTCTTGCTCATCTTTTCCCACAGAGTTTTGAGTGGGTAGAAATGCATAACCTCATAAAGTTTTAGCTCCAGAACACACATTTATCATATCCTAATAGAACAATGTAAATGGATGTTGTTTGTATTTAATGAATTAAGGTTATATCATACCAAACTTTGTAGATTTGTGGTTCTATTGAAGAAATTCTTCGTGATCATAAAGAGGTAGGAAGCTATAAAGAGGCTGTGGTCTTTTGTATGGTACAGTGACATGGCTGTGATAAGTGCTCATGGAAGACATCTTAATTTAAAATTATCGAAGTGTCTTGTGTTGCTCTTATATTTGCATAAGAATGGGCCCCTGAGCCTCATATATATGAATACTTAGTCATCAGGGGATGGCACTATTTGAAAAAATTAGGAATACTCTCTTGGGAGAGGAAATATATCACTGGGGTTGGGCATGGAGGTTTCAAAAGTCCAAATCATGCCCAATGTCTCTTCTTTCTGCTGCCTGTGACACCATTGCAGAACTCTCAACTTCTTCACCAACACCTTGGATGCCTGTATGGCACCCTGCTCCCAGTCATACTTCTGCCATGATGATAATGGGCCAAATTTCTGAAACTGTAAGCAAGCCCCAATTAAATCATTTTTATAAGAGTTTTATGGTCATGATGTTTCTTCGCAGCAGTTAGAACATTAACTCAAACAAGTCTACTACAAACAAAGAGCATTTCTAGCTTCTGCAATCTTTTCCTTGTACATATTCTCCAAGTACTATAGCATCCACTTATAGTCAACTGGAACTGCTATAACAAAACATTACTAACTTGGTGACTCATCTAGCATTTGTTTGCTAACACTTCTTGAGGCTGAATGTTGAAGCTCAATATCTGGACTATGTTGGTTCTCATGAAAGCCTCATTTTCTACATGGATAAATTGTCACTATATCTTCTACATATCACGCTTGGGTGAGTCAAACTGGATTAGACTCCTATTCTATTCTCTCCACTAACCTTAATTACCACTTTAAAGATCCTGTCTCCAATACAGTAGGTATTAGAACTTTCACTTAAAGTTTGAGGATTGGAGCACACACAATTTAGTCCACAACAGTCTCTAAGGTGATTATATTATAATGTTTCAAATTAAGGTTTGAAAAGATGAATTCTAGATACAAAAATTCACAAAGCAGTAATGAAAGGAATTAGGGATTAAAAATGTGCTCATTAAAAGGGAAGAAAGAAAAGCTACTTTTAGCTACACGAAGCTGCCATGGTTTCCTTAAAGGGTAAATCACATCCTCTGACCTACAGGTGCAAACACACTCACAAGTAAGAATAGTATTATATAAGTGCTGGGCAATGCCATTTTTGCATGCATGACTAACTTTTAACTTAACTGAAAAAAGGATGAATGGATGGATTGAGGGAGGCAGGAAAGGAAGCAGAGAGGATAGAAAGAAGGGAAAAGAAAGGGAGGGAGGGGAGAAATGAGAGAAAGAGAGAGGAGAGGAGGAGGGGAGGGAAAAGAAAAACAAAAGCAAAGGACACATATGAAGCTTAAAATGGTTTCTAAGCTACATCAAAGGCAGCCAAATATCTCTGAAACATTGTCATTTTTCTAGATGGAAAATACTCAATATTGCAAAGAACTAAAAATTTTACCTAAGTAGATAGATAGGTAGATAGACAGACAGACAGACAGATAGATAGAGATAGATAGAAAAATGGGATTGAAAAGTTTTCTGAAGTATAGGGTTCTAAAACAACAACAGAAAGCAAAGAAACAACAAAAATGCAATCAAGAAACAATTGAGAGTTATCAAGGGAATGAAGTATTCTTTGGCACTTTTCCAGGTTTAAATTGTATACCACAGAAGGCTTTGCTTCCTCCTCCTGAGTCTTTTAAAAGCTGCATACAATCTTTTGCTTCACTGGCTTTTGGGAAATGGAAATCTTAATGAAGGCTTGGAAGAAAAAACTCAGAACTGTGTCAAAAGAGACTTGGAGACAGAAATTTTTACACTACTTTCAAGTTTAGTTTAAGTAGTCAAGGGCTTCTTTGAGGGATGAAGCAGAAACTTACCAAAATACCATGAATAGCCTGAAGTCTCATCCATCATTATCCACTTTGATTAGCTGACTTATTTTACTGATCCTTATATAAAATTCTGGTGTACTTTTAAACCTAAAAACTGTAAGTAGTAAAGATGTCCATTTTGTTTTTATCTGAAGACTCAGTGGTCTGGGCTTGCATCCATGATCTCTTAGTTTCTGCAGCACATCTATCCA